>VUQR01004474.1:7794-18061 GCA_015108515.1 Hemichromis elongatus
CAACCCACATGTAAGTGCAGCCGTTTAGCTGATGTGGTGTGACTTTGAAAAAACTCTTTTTGTCTATGATCTCAGTGTGTGTGTGTGTGTATATATATATATATGTATGTGTGTGTGTGTGTGTGTGTGTGTGTGTATATATATATGTGTGTGTGTATATATATATGTGTATGTGTGTGTGTATTTATATATGTATGTGTGTGTGTGTGTATATATATATATATGTGTGTGTGTGTGTGTGTGTGTATGTATATATGTGTGTGTGTGTGTGTGTTCCTCTTGGTTTTACTCACCTAAGCCGACATTACTTAATAGTTGTAATGGTTTTTTTAATAACATGCAGGTAAGTCTTAAAGTTGAACTGTCCTAAAAGAAACATAACTCACCTGCTCGTCAAATCCCATGTACATAAACTGCATAATCCACTGCTGTACGTCCGGTCTGCTGCGATCCCAAAGGTTCCTCTTGGTTCTACTCAGTTTTGCCAGGAACTCTTTGGCTTTGGAAGAAGGAACTGCAACTGAGGACCGTGATTGGGCAGTACCAGTTCCTGCCACTGGAGGGAGGCACAACACGGCAGGGGGTAAAAAAAAAGTGTTATTTTTAAAGATACTTAATGTTGTTGATTTTTATACCAAAGACAATGTTAGGTATGTGTTTAACGATGTTACCATCTCGCTTCTTCAAGATCTTGTGTAATTGGCCATCACTAGATACTGTAAAAGAGAGTCAACAGAAACATAATAAGCAGCAGTACAAAGCTGTTCTTCGTGGCAGGTATGTTAGACTGGCGATAAATAATAGAAACGACTAACTCAGATATAATTCATCTTTAAACAGCTACTCATTTTAACAGTCAGTTTAGGTAAGTACTATTTGTTTATCCAAACTCATCAGATGATTCATTAGGTTCACAGGACTGGACCCCTCTTTGCCTTCATAACTGCCTTTAATCGTCACAAAACAGATTCATTCATACAGTTGCTGCAGATTTGTTGGCCACATAGCCATGATCCAGTTCCACCACCAGAGCGGCTGGTAATTAGATATTTGATCTTTTTTCTGACCGTTCTCTATAAATCGTACAGATGCAGATCAGTAGTGATACTTAAACCAGACCATCTGTCACTAACAACTGCACTGCATTCAAAGTCAGTCAAATCACTTTCTTCCTCATTCCAATGCCCAGTTTGGACTTCAGCAGGTCCTCTTGTCAGTGTCTACATGCCTAAATATATTGAGTTGGTGCATTTGATTGGCTGACTAGATATTTAAGTTAGCACTGTGCGAGGCTGACAAAGTGACTGGTGAGCATCTGTCCACATTTCTTTATGTTGTTTGCAGTTTTTTGGTTAGTGTCAGTAGTTTTACACACTTCTCTTGTGCTTACTCGGCCATCATCATGGGTGAGTTTGTTTTCAGCTCTAATTATAGATGTAAATGTCAAAGTGGAGCAGTGAGCAGGGTTAAAACTGAAGTTGCCAACTCGCATCCAAAGAAAGCAGCTTCTGGCAAATTTGCATGTAAATAAATGTGCTGTGGTCACTTCCTAGAGCTCTTCTGGCACACAGCACTGTTGACCCAATGTTTGGAACGCTCGTGTCCAAAAGTTCACCAAACCAATCTAGTCAGATGACCTTTTATTGAATTTACAGTTGAGCCTGTGCATGTTTCTGTCTTAGTCTTTTGTTTTGGAACATTTAAACAGAAAACTGAGCTCAACAACAGAAGATGCACAGAAATACAACCATACAGACATTTCAGCGTCACAATTAGAGATAAAGAAAAGTACATATCTGTCAGAATACTCTCAGTACTGCAGCAGTTTGGCCTTCATAATGTACTATCAGTCATTCTTTCCACAGCTCTGCACTGGTCTAAGTGATTATTTTTATTCTTTTCTTTAACCATCATCATTAGAAATGTGTCGACTTCCTGACATCTGTAACAGTGCGTCAATCTACTGATATTTGAACCTTCTAGAAGACGAATTTAGACTATGAAAATGTTTATTTAAGCCTTTTTCTTAGAAAGTTTTTTTTTCATGATGGTGTCATTTAACCACAAAACATGAAAAAAATCGGATCAACTATTCACAACCATTCAAGGTCCCTAGATGATCTATCCTCCTGGCTTTGCTCATTTAGTGTTTACCTACTCTGTAGTTCCAGTAACAGATCAAATTTCAGCTTCGGTTGTTTGAGTACCTGCAAGAGTCCTGACTTCAACATCAGCCTTGGGTTTAACATTTTTGCTTTGCAAATGCTTTAATGCTAATATGCTAAACTGTAATTCATTCTCAGAGAACAATGGGCAAACTGCTTCAAATACTTCAATAAAAGAACCACTACTGACGACCAAGGCATGCCTGAGAGCATCTCTGAATGCACAACATGTTGAACCTTGAAGCAGATGGTGTACAGCAGGAGAAGTTTACATCAAATACCACTCCTGCCAGCTGAGAACAGAAAACTGAGGCTACAGTTTGTACAGGCTCATCAAAACTAGACAATAGAAGACTGAAAAAATGCTTCCTGGTCTCCTGAGTCTCTATTTCTGCTGTGACGCTGGGATGGTCGTTTAAAATATGCCTTGCTGACAATGACCACATTTTACCATCTTATGATGGCTATGGAATAACACACTATATCACAAAGCTCAAATCATCTGAACTGTTTCCTTGAACATGACAATCAGTCCACTTTACCCAAATGACCTCCACAGTCACCAGACCTTAATCCAACAGAGCACCTTTGGGGTGTGCTGGAACAGGTGATTCCCATTATGGATGCACACCTGACAAATCTACAGCAACCGAGTGATCTGTGAATGAAGTGGCTGATCAGTCTATTTTAGCATGTTAAAAGGAGCATTTCACTGTGCCTAGCAAGCTCACAGAGTTGCTTGCATGAGCCTCTGTGACCAAAGTTATCTGATGAATATTTTAATCTGTTTTTAAAGTCTTAGGGCATAGTGGGTGTACAGCAGGGTGCTAAAACCCATCAGTACTAAGACTATGTGTGAGGCATGTCCGGAAAAATGGTTTGCTGTAGAAACCACATGGTTTACAGGCTGGAGCTGGTTTGGGATTTGCTACAGACCATGAAGTCTGAAGGAAACCATAAATAAGCAGAAGCAGAAGCTCATTTCCTTTTTGTCAGTATGACTTTAATCATGTTTTTCTCAGCTAATAACCTTCTCATTTCTGTTGCATATTTATCCCCAAGTTAGGGCCATTTAAGTGTTGGATATCTTGTTAGATCACTGTGTATTAGTTGACTTTGTGTTATTGTTCATACTTGAACAAACTTTAATCTTCAAACAGATCCTTTAGGAAAGCTTTCATATTCAAACATACAGAGATTGTTTTACTCTTATTTTCTTTAAACAAAAGCTCTTTATGAGGCATGTGTTGTGCTTATGTTGTGCAGGCGTTTCAACAGGAGATTGTTGGAGCAGATGTGAAGCAGATGTGAGTTTGCGAATATAGATTTTTAATTTAAAGTGAGTTTAAATTTTGTCTGTGTAAAACTTTCTTACAAAATAGAATGAACTGAAAAACAAAGACGACATTGCAGGTTTCTAAAATGCATTTCAGACGGGATGTGAGACACTGAATTGCACTTTAAGTCGTTGAATATAGTAAAACATCAAAGTCTGAACCTTTTTTCTTAGCAAATGTAAAGACATGCATATTTTTAGCCAGTGCCAGTACAGTAAAAGGAAAAAGCAGCTGCTAATGGTTACGGAAAGAAGCCAAAGAAAAACAAAAGATTGTGCTTACCCCTAAGAGCTAATAATGTCAGCAATACAGCCAGCCCGATTACCCTCAAATAGAAATGCTGGGATGCCATGTTGTACCCACTCACTCTTTCCAGATCTCCTTAAAGGCAGCAACTGTGCAAAAGCTGCTGCACAACCAGAAGAATGGGCGGAAACCCCGACTTTCCAAGTGGAAACTGGCCTGTGGCAATGGGATGGTTTCACCTCCTTGCCTTCAGAAAAACGACTGCACCTGGGTTTTTTTGTTTTTTTTTTACCTCCCCCTTAAGTGAATTTTCATGTGTGTAGCAGATAGTTTTCCATCTCCAGCTCGTACAGTGTGTGAGCAGCAGGGTTTGTGGTAATGCAGTTTGTCATGTGGGTTTCTTCTGTGGAAAAAAAAACATCCCAGGCTTTGAGCCTTTGCAAAGTGAAGTTGGATAACTTCAGATGCACCAATATGTTTTTACTTAACAAAAAATATTCTACACTTTCTGAAAGGATTCAAACTGTGCAGCTTCAAATCTTTCTGCATTTTAATGCATATTTCTAACAGCAGTTTCCCTCCAAAATGCACTAAAATACCTGAGCAGGAACCCAGACAGTGGAAAGAGCTCCTTGAGTTTTATTTCACCAACAACTCTGTGACAAGCAGTGAGAATCTCTTTTTTCTTGTTTAAACCAAATCTTTTTCAACTGCCTGACGTACAGAGTGACGCTGCGAGTCTCAAGAATGTATAAAAAGCAATATTCAGATGAGGAGAAGGTGAAATGACTGAGTGGCTGAAGCTACAATTATCCTCTCTCTTACATATTTTAAATTCACCAGTTGAAAGTGGAGACTTTCTCTACAGCCACATTACATCTAATCAGTTTACAGATATACTGGCACCTTACTCTGTAGTTCATAATTTTTTATGGTTTATCTTTCAGGGTGGAATGATCGTACAGCAGACATCTTTAATGACTTTAAGCAATAAGAACTGAGTGAGCAATTATTTGAGATATTTTTCTAAACACAGGATCAAGTCTCATGTATATGTAAGCTTAAATATTTTAATAGATGGTGTTGAGGGTTCTCCAAGACTAAGGCCTATTAACTTCTTGTTTGAGGTCATAATTGACTACAACTGGTAGTTTGTCTTTGCCAGCAGAAGAAATTGGATGTTCAAGAACAACCCAGGAACCACCCACACTCAGCATCACATCATGATCATTTACTGAGAGGGAGCCGACCAAGAAAGAAGCTCCTGCTCCAAAAATTGTAGAATACACTTGAGCACTGGGACCATGCCAGGAAATGAAACCATTTAAATCAACTCACCCAAGAAGAGAGTTCAAACATCCAGCCAGGATTATGTCATGTGGTCGAGGTGCTAAAGGAAATTTAACCAAATATTAGGAGTGTGTGAATTATAGAAAATTTAAACTTGTGCACCAAACTCTTTTTTTCTCACTGAAGATGCTGTACAATAATTTCACCCTGGAAAAAACTTAAAAAACAGTACAAAGACCTCATTTAATGTCTAAAATTGCAATGACATCCTGACCATGAGCGTGTGTAAACTTCCAACCACAACTGTATATTGTGCGGATGTGCAGTCCAGAAAAGGTGCATGTATAAAAATCCATGCAGAAAAATGTCATTAAAGCTTGTTTGCAGTGGGAGCTGACCTGCCAGCGTGTTCACAGAGGTCTTCATTTATACTGTTGGTCTGCAGTAACCCTGAATAGCAGCACAGTGTGCAGCTGATTAACACTTATTTAGTAATTGAAGCCGGTGATAGTCATCGCAGCAGTTCATCTCCTATGAATTCAAACTTTCATGTGTAAGGAGAAGAGTGTGATTAATAGAAATTAAAAAGTCTCAGATGAGTAACTCGTGACAGTTGTCACTGTGTTTGTCACCAGAATGAAAACAAACAAACACTCGTTTAGAAATTTAAATTTGGCTCGGCTTCGGTTTGTCATATAATGAACGTGTGTGGGACTGTGTTTGGTTTGGAACAACAAACAGCCTTCGCGTCTCTCAGGGGCAGAGCTGGAATGCAGGAAACCAGAAGCTGGCTGATGACTGTGCAGCTTTCGCTGTGAGGTTTGAAAAGAACGGATAAGGCGCGAGTAAACAAAAGACAGAAAGAGACGAGATACAGAAGGTTAAAAAGATATATTAAACCGGAGGAAAAGCGTGAGTATGAATATGTTCAGAAAGGGTTTTGGGGGTTTTTTTATTCCTTCATTCGAGCTTTTACAGAAATGGCTTTATAAAACCAGCACTGCTGCAGCTGTGTGCTCTTCACACACAGAGTTCAGCTCCACACTGATCAGACCAAAAAAACAAAAAAAAGTTCATTCTGATGTCGACAGGCTGGGTGAGTATCTGGACACTGTGAACCCATGTGAAAGCAAATGGCCCCACTCTCAATTGTGGCTTGTCTATAGAAATAATTGCACAGGAGTCCTTGGGCAGGTGCTTCAAAGCAGGATGAAAAACAAAACCAAATAAAGATGCTTGTGAACTTCTTTCTGTACCTGAGCTTCAAACTAGTTTTGCCTGAAAGCACCTCAGTCTCTCTGAGAAATGTGAAACCGTTGCAGTTTTAAACACTGCATGTAAAGTGTGTTTACAGTAAAGGCAGTAAGATTGTCACACAGAAAAGTGGAAAAAGATCAAGGGCTGAAATCATGTTTCTGATGGAATGAAGAACTTTACAGCCACAAAACCTTCATCTGGCATCTGTTTGATCCTGCCCAGTTAAATGTTCCACACACTGAGCTGGAAAGAACAGCAAAGGTTTGGGATATGATTGGCACAGTGACTCCAATTCAGGCACAAAGCTTTCCTTGCATTTGCTCACAGAACCTTGAAATGAGCATCTCTGCATCAGAGCATACCTGGGAAAGGATAAAGTCAAAAAGGTAATCCTCTGAAACTGTATATGCCAAAGCACGCGCTTGTAGTTCAGGAAGTTAGGAGGAGTTCAGGAAGATCTGAAAAATACACTGAACTTTGGAGCAAAACACAATTTCCTCTTGTCGTTCCTTCACTCATGCCCGCCGCACTTGTCTTTGCTCCCTCCTCACCCCTTCTCACACTTGATTTGACAGTCTGTGTGTTATGACCTGAGGCTGACACAGACATCCAAAATGTCTCTCAAAGATAACACAGACCGGTCACTCAAAAAAAAAAAGAGGTGCCAAAGTAAATATCAGACTAAACTCAAAGCCCTTTTTATACACCCTTTTTAGAGAAGAAAACTACCTTTGTTTGACCCTGTGAAAGTAGATGCTATAATTTCTTTATTTTTAAATTTTATATGTACATTCATAAGATTCTCTCAACCTAAGATCAACTACAAAGCATACCATATTACATCACATCACTATTTATCTAACAAAACCTAAGCCAAAATGCAGATCCGCTGTGTGGAAAAAAAACATTCATGCTTATTTCCATGGGAATAATGACGGGTAAATATCAGCCAGGTGCTGCTTGTCAAATGTGCTTGCTTCATGCGTCATCAGTGAGAGTGAGTGTCTCTGTAAAAGCAGAGATTTTGGCACCTTGCAGTCATTGATTCAACAATGAATTCCTCTATATTCAAAGTATTCTGGAGTCAAATGTGAATCCATTTGTTTAAAAGCTTGGCAGAAGCTGTTTCATGCAACATGAAAATGATTCCAGCAGCAAATCTACAAAAGAATTGCAAAAAAGAGAAAAGGATCAGGATGTTTCAATGGCCAAGTCAAAGTACAGACCTCTACAATGAATGTCTGCAAACCTCAACGAACATTTTAAAGAAAACCGGGCCAAAACTCCTCCACAATGTGAGAGACTGATAAAGTCACACAGGAAACAGTTACTTCAAATCACTGTTGCTAAAGCTGGTTCTGGAAGCTACTGAATGATGGAGTATATTCAGGTTTTCACAGGACCTGGATTCGTTTTGCCTTCACGATTCTTCATGGCACAGATTGAAAACACAGAGCAAGGTGCTGCAAACATTCCTCGGAGACTTCGATCTCATGACAGCATCGCACAGTTGCACTTCCATAATGTGAGTCTCCTGTTTCAGGGCATCCCAGAGGTCCTCTACTGGACTGAAGCAACTGCCCACTCAGCAGTCGCCACCTATCATTGTGTTGTTACATGACCAGCAAAAAGCAAAGGTGCTCATTTAGCAGTAAACTAGTCCCTGTGACTGATGATGTGATGTTATTGGAGTAATTTGGTTTTCAGGTACTTTACGTAAAGTTTGAGTGATTTACTCCACAGCACAAATGAAAAGAGAATGAAGGACAAACACAACTGTGCTGCTGTACTGAATTTATTTTTCACTCTTTGTGCTTTTTGCCTGCAGCGTATCCCAGCTGTCAGCGAGCAAGAGGTGGGGTACAACCTAGTGCACGCTCCAGTGTATAACAGACAGAGTAAATATATCTCCCTGCTGTAAACATGTTTAGATAAAATGCATTTTGACATTGTTTTTTTTGCAATATTTAAAGCATGTTCCTCATGCACTGGTTTATCATCACGTGATGATTTTTTTCCAGTAAACATCTAATCAGGTAATACAGGTAACTTTTTCCTGCACTGAGACTTTTCAGTTTTCCATGTGTACCCCTCATCTCACTCCTCAGGGTTAGGCTCGAGCTCGGGACTGTCATAGCCCAGCTCGCTGCCGATGGGGAAGTGAGCCCAGAAGGTGCGAGCCAGGTCCAGCATCCCATTATCAGCCGCCTGGGCTCGTAACTCCTCCAACCATCCGAAAAAGTCAGATGACCACAGGCCCCAGTACGGCACGCTTCGCTTCTCCCTCTCCTCTCTCCTGCCAGCCGTCTCGCTCCCCTCTGAAAGCAGAGACAGACGGCAGTGTGAGCGCACATTTCACACCTTGTCTCTCATCTCAGAATAACTACAAGTCACAATAGCAGGTCCACTGATGTGTAATGCATTATATGAGCTGCAGACACACCTGCAAGAGGCAGGAGGCTCAGCAGCAGAAGAAAGAGCAGCGCTGACACATACGGAGCTTGCATGCTGAGAGACAAAACACAAAAGGTTTGACAGTGAAAGACGTCTTCTTGTGAGTCTCATGAATCTTATCTATAAAGCAGGTACAATTTCCACGGGATTATTGTGTACTGTTTTAAAAAATATTCACATCACAGCCAATTGCATGTGTCTATAAGTATAAATAAATATCATGTGTGGATCTGTGTCTGTCTTACCTGACCAGCAGAGAATTCAGCTTTAGTCCCGTCCTCTATCCTTCCTCCGACTGATCTCAGCACGGGGATAGCATCTCGGTTTAAATGTGAAAAGAAGGCGGACATGTTTGTTTTTCACATTTTGCCTTCCTTCATATCTGTCAAGGTCCTTCGCCAAAATCCTCTAATGTCAGATGGGTAAAAGATGCCTGTCTATATGGGAATGTCAAGTAAACATTAGTAATTATAGATTTAGATGAGGGTGTTTTAATCTGTGATGGAACAGATTAAAGAACTGAGTGACTGTAATATCACCAGACTGTCACAGCCATCTGGAGTTAAGTGTGATGTTTGTGTTCTTGATTTTTTTTTTCCAAGTTGAAAAGGAGTGAGAGGAGAAAAATGTAAGCACATAAAAAAAAGACACACTCACAGACCAGGCGGTTTTCACACGTGCTATTCAGACAGACTATACCAACATTCAGCCAAAGGGCATAAAGTCAGTTGGCAGGTTTTGCACCCTCACATCTTCTTCTCCCCTGTGATAGTCTGTTTCATTCATTCGTGACTGAATCCACGCCGTGGATCAGAGGGGGAGCAGCGCACTGAAAGAGAGGACGCCACACAAAACTTCAAGTGATCTTTCAAGGATGAGCCAATGTTATTGACTTACTGAGACCAAATCTGGTAAAAAAGACCAAAACAAACAATAGCTTTTTAAACTTTCTGACTTCCCTGTATCTCTCCGTTATGCCCCTGGCTCCAGCTGAAGACTTAAATCTTTAAAGGTACCTCAGACATGTAGCTTGAATTAATAATGGTTTTATCTAAGCTTGTTTAACCACAGAAACTTTTCAATTCAATTCAATTTTATTTATATAGCGCCAGATCACAACAACAGTTGCCTCTAGGCGTTTTATATTGTACAATAGTACATACAGAGAAAACCCAACAATCATATGACCCCCTATGAGCAAGCACTTTGGCGACGATGGGAAGGAAAAACTCCCTTTTAACAGGAAGAAACCTCCGGCAGAACCAGGCGCAGGGAGGGGCGGCCATCTGCTGCGACCGGTTGGGGTGAAGAAGAAAAGAACAGGATAAAGACATGCTGTGGAAGAGAGGCAGAGATTAGTAGCAGGTACAATTCAATGCAGAGAGGTCTGTTAACACAGTGAGTGAGAAAGGTGACTGGAAAGGAAAACTCAATGCATCATGGGAATCCCCCGGCAGCCTACGTCTATTGCAGCATAACTAAGGGAGGATTCAGGGTCACCTGGTCCAGCCCTAACTA
>VUQR01004475.1:3448-16436 GCA_015108515.1 Hemichromis elongatus
GAAGGAGGATAACATTAATGTAATTTTTTACATGAGATATTTTGATGCTAAAGTAATCTACCAGTTGCAGAAGCCAACGTTTATCTAGTGTGTTTCATCAGTTTTACACTGGTTAAAAGTTGTTTTAGATCTTGTTTAATATAGTGTGATGAAGGAGGAGGTTTTTAAAACAAAAACATTTCTTGTTTCCTTGTTGCAAAAGGGAAGACAAAACAATAATAACAACAACAAAACAGGCCCCCAAAACTCTACCACTTTTGGCTAAATTGGCATTTTTAAACACAGACCCAGCTCAGACATGTCCTTCTTGCAAGTATAAAAATGTGTCCATCCTTCATTTAACTCATTAACATCAACATTGTTGTTATGGTGATTATTGACTGGAAAAATCACCAGTTTATGATTTCAACTAGTTTTATTAATTAGAGTTTAATGAGCCCAAGAAACATTATTTGATCCTTAAATGGTTAGAAATAACAAGATAACCCATAGTTTTCTATCAAATAAGGTAACACATAGTGATTGCATTTCCTGTTTAGCATCATACTCTCTTTTGCTGCTGCCCCACCAAAAGGCCCATTCTGTGCCAGGAAAACACAGGTTTAAATGTGCAAATATGGAATTAATTTCAGACTACTGTACTGATAGCACAGTACCACAAAGATATATAGATAAACTGCTAGTTAAACATACAAATAAGTGTACTACAACTATAAAGATAAACTTACTAGATTGATAAGCTGTTGTGTAAAAAATGCCAAACCAGAACTGCTTCATAGTTTGCTTACCAGAAAGCAAAGAGAGGTTCCCCTTACGACTTTTAAGTATATCATCTTGTCAATGTTTAGTATCGGTATGCAAAGAGTTTAAAATATTCAAATCACTGTGCAACACACCCTCAAATACCTCAGGTGGTTTCAGGAAGAAAAAAAACAAACAGGGAGGCACACCTTGTTTTTCATACTACCGGTAGTAAATTAAAAGCACTGCGGTGTAACACCTTTAGGATTTAAAAACAACAAAACACAAAAACGGACTAACAGCTGGCACAATGCAGAACTTATTTAGTGGATCTTAGTATGCGTTTGGATTTTTTCCCTGTGGCACCTTAAGACTTTTTGGCTAAATTTTTCAACAGTGAGTTACATGCTTACCAAAAAAGATGGAAAATATTTATTGGAGTTATTGTTTGAATACACAGTTTACCTTCTTTGTGCTGAGAGATCTACGTAGTACTCTTCCACTTGGTCCAGTCATTCTGGTGTTACTGCTACTTCGGGAAGGCAGGGTACTGGTAGATGGCATACTGAAAGGTGTACTTAAGGGAGCAGGCTTCTTCTCTGCCAGATTCTTCTGTGATGCCACGTTGTTGTTTTCATTGAAGCTTAACGACCTTATCTTATCTTGGGCGTCCTCAATTCTCAATTCAATAGGCTGTCCACTTTTGATTTGATCAAGATAATCTTTGAGCATTGATTGAGTTGTAGGATCACTCAACCAGTTGAGAAACAGCTCGTCTACTTTCATTTTAAGAACAGGCTGAAGAACTTGTGGAGATGGCATTTTTTGGCGATGTCGCCTAAAGCTTCCTCTGATGACCGTACCTGCGTAGAAATAAAAGCATATTTAACCTCACACAACCAATATCTGCCTCCCACACAACGTCGATGGATGACACGAATCTGTCAGAGCAGTGGCACTGAGTAGGTCACTAAGCAAAAATCATGACACCAGCAGTACCCCTTGCTTTGAGTACAAACCAACACTCATTCACGTTATTGAATTTTAGCGCGAACCGTCAATGCTTTAGCCCGCAGGAAAAAAAGGGGGGAACCCATATTACTTCAATAATGTTTTAAGCCAATTTTAATCCACCACATGATAAAAACAACTGCATAAAAAAGCTTCCGTCAATTAAACCTATCTTACTATGGACGAACTGGAACTACAACAGCTTTAGCTACTATAGCTTTAGCAGCTAGCGCCAACTAGCCAATAAATGCACCCACCTTGCAATGAATAGTCAACAAAGCAAAACACGTTGATATGACTTTACATTTTCTTCATAAGCGATGATGCTCAGCGTACGTTCGGCTAACAGTGAAACATAAAAGCAGCACTGGAAATCCGGTGACACTCATTTCTCTGGGAGAAAACACAGCAGACAGGAACAACTTTTCAGGCTCTCGTTCCCCTGGTAACCACATAGCGCTATCGCGAGATCGTCCACGAGGTGACAGCGGGTTCTCCCGCGGGATGAGTAAGCGCTTGAGCTGACGCACACCTGTTAAAATTAAAAGTGCGGACGTGTTTCTCATTTAATGGTTCTATTACCCTCTAGCGTAAGTAACATGTCTATTATAACACTGCATTCTCAGTTATAACAAACTACAAAAGCCTCACTGCCAAGTCTGTCTCAGTAAGTATTAGAAGTGTTTTCAAAGAAACTACTACATAAACATTATACAGTTTTAGAGGTAGCCTGTCGACTTTGACTTAATAACGTACCTGCTGTCCAATGACTTCATCTCCTAAGTTTAATACGTTAATTTTTATGACTGTAAAGTATTATAGTTGTAAAAAATATATAAGCATGTATTATATTGTAAAGTAAGTAAACGATGTATTGTGGATTAGTTTATAGATTGTATGAGGTTACTATTATAACCGTGTGCATGTTGAGAAACTAATTTAATACAGACGTATTCATTAAGTCTTTTTCTCATTTAACCTGTACATCTGCATTCCCATTGATAATGTAATGTTTGTATGATTTACGGCGAGAGCTGTTCCTCAGTGCACTAGTCATTTCCAGAAAACTTGTCCTGTTTGGCCTGTTTAGCCTCGTATAAACCTGTTTCTGACTCTATGAATGAGTAACAATGATGCATATGTGTCCGATTCCACTCTGTCTTCTCAAAGCAGCTGGACTGAGCATCTGCTGTATATAGAGCTGGACATACTTATCGATTGCTGTGTGGAGGAGTGGCCCGAGACATCGTAGCTCCCTCACTGCATCCCCTAGCATAGAAAACGAGCAACACAGGAAAAGGTCAGTTTAGATTATTGATACCATATATGACACCTGCAATAAAAGAAAACACAGTGGATTATTTATTTTTTTTCACCAGAAAGGCATGCTTTATAACAGACCTAAGACCCAGGCTTCAACCACTGATTTAATAGTTTGGGGGTTTTTTTGTACTTGAGTCTTGTATACATTAGTAAAACTGATTTCACGATCACAGGGTTGATACTAATTGCACACCAATTTCACGTGGAATTCTTCTCATTTACACAAGCACTGCAGCCAAAACTAACATGTTGGTTATTGTTTGTTTCTGTGAATACAAAGTTGCTGGGTAATTATATTTATTATGCAGCAAACAGAACAAATTTTGACTGGAATAATCTTTCTCCTTTGGCATTGACTGATTATGCCTGTGAACATTTTTTTAAACACTAATTTTTTGGCATTTGTGCTGTGTGTGATTATTTGTTTGTAATGACTTGAATTGACTTTACTGGAGCTTTATGACTTCTGACATGACGGCTGTATTTTCGAAGGTGATTTGAAATTTTAAAAAGTTACTTTTTGATGGAGACCATACCGCAGTGGTATGCTGCCGGGCTTTACTGATGTTTCTCTTTCTTTTCAGCATGAAAGACATTGGGGACACCTATCACTCCAAACCTCTATCTCGTTAATAAGAACATTCAAAGTGCCTGTAGCTTTGTTGTTAAGAGCGCATTAACGGCGGTTCCGCAGTTGTGAAAAATATCGACTGAATTCCTCTGATTGCTTCCCTTGATAACGCGAGTAAATCAAATCTGAAACATCCAAAGTTGTCTGAGGCGCGGCACGTAATGAGAAACCTCTTTGTTCTGTAGAGCAGCGAGACTTACATGTGTTTTAGAGCCCAATCAATATCCGAAATGAGAAGAGAAAAAGTGAAGGTCTTGAAACTTTAGACTTTGCAACTTTTCAAAGTGTAATTATAGTGTACAAATAGGATTTTACCCAAAGCAGTGTGCATGTTGTTTTTTCACGCCTTGAAGGACATTTCAAAGGTTTGGCCAAGTCTGAAACCACAGGGGGACAGCTGGTTAGCGTAGGAAAGCGTTAGTGAGGGGTTTATGTGTGCAGCTCGCCCTTACTGCTGTCAGCTATGCTATATGGGCGCTCTGTGAAGTAGACGATAAGCAATCTGCTCTAATAAGGGGAGTGAATAAAGTTAAAAGTGTTGTGTTGTAGTTATGTGCTGTGGAGAAATATTTGGACCATACCATACTCACATACTAGAAAAGGCAATAGGCCACGGTTATTTTAAGGTTTAAGTTTGTTTGACATTGGTAAGTTTGGATACTACTCTTTTCTCTTTATTTAAAAGATCCAGATTGCAATGTGCAATATCTCAAGTTTCACATAAATTACTTACATAGAACGAGAGTAGTCTTTAATAAGTAATGCACAGATAACTTTTGTTGCGTAAAAGTGTAAAAATGGCATTTAAACATATTGCAGACGAACGGTGTACCGTGCTTTTACTCACACTCAAAGAAAATCTGATAGTTCTCTCGAGCTGGTTGTTCTTGAACATCTTACAGGATCTGATACCAATCCAAACATCTTTGCCTTTGGCTTTCATTCAGTAGGGATGTTTACAACGCAAAGTCAAGACAGTGACAGATTTGTGAGCAATGTTGCCACCTTTGTCTCAATTGCTTCTAAGTGGTCTTAACCTCAGTTGCACATTTGTTTTAAACCAGCTCATTTTGGTACATTTTTGTACAAGGCAGAGATAAGAACGAGCCCCAATCAGACCAACAAATGATTTCTCCATCTGTTTGAAATTTGACAAAATGACCCAAATAGTTTTTAACAGATTTCCCAGAAGATATGCGGAATAGCAATTTAATATTTTCTTTTCTGTTTTATGACTTTGAATGTATAACAACTAAATAAGTACATGACAACAGTGAGTTGAAAAGATTTTGATTGTGAAATGTAAATAATATGCAGTTACTGTTAAGTTACGGTAATATTATTCCCCAAACATTTTGCAAAAACAACGGAAACTAGTAGAAAGTGCTTTCTTAAAAATTGTATTTCATTATGTTGTTAATCTATTTGTTCAGCTGCTCATTGTGGCAACGTTCTCCTCCTCAGCGACACACGAGCAGACTTTGCTTCAACAAACAAGGTCAAATGTTTGGTGCAGAAAACAGCAAAACTGCATAAGAAATGCTTTCAAGCTTGCATAACTGAACTCTATGATACCAGGAGTAAAAGTAAGCAGTAGATGTGTATAATGAGTAATGCTGATACATATGGTACCTCTTTTCAATAACTCGAGATTTAAAGCAACATATATGGTTTTATCTTCTCCAGGCATCTACATCTTCTCCTTCTTTTGTCTCCAAAACACGACTGTATTTGTTTTATTTAAAAAAAAAATACAGGCATGCTGAACCAAGAGCCAGTGTTAGCTCTGGAAAAACACATTTCGGTCTCTCTGCCTGTCTACGGGACTTTTAACATTGTAGAAGAGTACATTTACATTTTTTTCATGTTGTTAAAAGTCCAAATATTGGTTGTATAAATTACTCACGGACTATAACAAATGAAAATCATTTATTGTGGGAGTAGTATTGACATGTTTAAGCATTAGATTTAAACCAAAACTATTTTTACTAGCAGATTAATGGAACACAGTGCCTGTTGTTGCAACTGTTTATATGCAGGACCTACTCAGGAACCCACTTGGCAGGAAATATTTTAAGCACAAAGTTTCTATACTGAAGTACATTAATATAATCAAAAGGTTGCTCCCATCCTCACTAGCCTTTATAAGATTATTTTTAAGGATCTTTTTTTTGCTGTTGTCGTTGCACAGCTCCAAGTGATAAAACTCTGGCTGACAGGGTGATTTAAACTCTCAGATTCCTGTGGCATGTAATACAAAAGAAGGTACACGAGTTACCACAACAGTCCTGAAATGTCATTTTTATTTGCCTTTGCCCATTGTGCACCGTGTTTGTTTTATTTCCAGACACTGCTGAAATAATTGTTAGCATAAAGGAGGAATTTTACAAGAATGTTGCTATAGTCTAGTGATGCTTTTTGACCAGAAATCGCTTTGATCTTGGTCTTAAACAATCCTCTGTTTGATATGGGTTTCAAATGAACTGTGGTATGATACTCAGGTTCCGCCTCCCAAAATGGCATCGGGTAGTGATGAGCCTTCGCGTAGCTCTTTCATGGCTACACTGTAAACACGCAACGCTGTTTTTATTCCTTAAGAAAATCACAGACACAGAATCAAACTGTCTTCAGTCAACATTTAGATTCCTAATATGCTGTGCGAAACGGAGCCGCGGAGGAGGAGACTTCTTTCATTAGACACTTCACTGAGGCTCTGAAGTTCACTCCCTCCATCTGAGATGACTTTAAAAGAGAAACAATGCATCTGCCTATTGGGGTCTTTGGAGATTTTCTCTCTCATCACATATTAATGAAAGAGGTGCATGTATGGAGTTGGAAAGCTTAAGCAGGAAAACCTGGTTTTGAGCATACCAAAGAGAGTCAACAGATATATACATATATATATATTTAGTGGACTCATATATAGTGTATATATGCAACTTGGTATACTATAGTAGTTGGTATATTATGTAGTTTTTCAAGTAAGCTTGAAGTGAAGTGCTTTGCAAAATCTGCATATATTCATCAATCTAGTTCTGCGGATGCTATACAAGGATGTAAAATGTATAACAGTTGCCTGTAGAGGGTGCACTTCACTTGGGATGTGTCAGGGCTGTACTCCTCTCACTTGCTTTCTAAGCAGACACAGATACATACACAAACAATTCACTCAAGTGTAATGATCTTATACGAGGCACACAGACAGCATGAATCAGAGGTGAGATCATGCCAGTTATTCTGCTGAATGCACTGTACATCAGTTTCTCACATTGGCCTCCATTTCTCCTTTAATGAGACAGGCCCATCAAGACGGAGCAGGAGCTTTTTGATATCCTCAGAGGGGCATGGTGAGCAGACACATTAATGCTCATAATTCATAGCAAATCAAGGAAGATTTTGTTGGAACAGAGGATCACACCAATTACCAGTTGTTTATTGTTTGCTATTGTTGTGTTTACTGCAGTCTAATCATATTTGGAGGTCGGCCACAGCACTACATCAGCTCCAAGTGGAAAAGCTCTTTTGAAGCCTTTCATTTCGTTGTGCCATATTAGCTGCACTGAGCAGCCCTAGACAACATGCTGCCTTTGCTTTCAAGATAAAAAGAAGCAAACATTACATCACTTTCTAAATAACTTCACAAATTAAGAAAATTGCAAGTAAATTGGTCACCTAGAAAAAACAAAAAACAAAATAAAACACCAGCCCATTAAGAAAAATGTGTTTCATCTATTAATTTGCTTCGAGATAGTAATCGTTTCAATAATGGCTTGAACATGGGAACGAGAGTTTGGGTTCGATTCTGGACTGATGTTGTTGGTTGCTAATGTTTGGCCAGACAGAGCTCCGTCTTTTTCCTTCTTGCCCCTCCTATGGAACGAGCAAATTCGTGGCATGAAAGCAAGAAAATCATGGAAATCAGCAAGGCCTTCATTATACCAAGGTCATTACATCTGGCTTTTATCCTCCTCTGTACTTATGGAGGTAAGAGAATCCTATTCTCCATCACCCAAGGCCTCACCTTTGAACGCACACACACACACACATAGGCTTATACCAGAGCCAGCATTTGCTCATGCACAGGCACACACATATACACACGCAAACACGCATAGGTTTCTCTTTCATTTGGCCTGCTTGAATTTCATCATTCATTTTTACATCACATTAGTGTGGCGTGTTAGTGGTCGACTTGTCTGCGTGTAGAGGGCGGCTGTTACTTCAGGAAAAGACTGAATAATGCACGGGAGAAGGCAGGGAAAGGCTCAAAGGGGGTCTGTAACAGAAGCAATGATTGCCTCCTTATACTATATATTTATATATGTATATATATATATATATATATATATATAAGGTGCACACAAAGTGGGGTAAATAGATCAGAGTGTGTTAAATCTTGCTTCACGGTAAACTAGAATGTAGGTGTGCTGTTTTTGGGCCATGCAGTAGAGTAAGGGTGCTTAATTTACTTTTTTTTATGATAAATC
This sequence comes from Hemichromis elongatus, assembly GCA_015108515.1. NCBI lineage: Eukaryota > Metazoa > Chordata > Actinopteri > Cichliformes > Cichlidae > Hemichromis > Hemichromis elongatus. The sequence continues at coordinate 11,642 of VUQR01004475.1, forward strand.
ACACTGAAATGGTTTGTCCTGTCCTCTTACATAAAAAAAGGCCAAGAAGATGTAAAATATAAACAAAATTTGAGCGAATTGGGTAAAATGTCTTGCTGTTTTGTATCATTAAATCACATTCGGTCATTCTTGGAAAAATGGCAAGTATGAACAGCAGATTAGTCTCTCTAAGCTGTCGAGGTTATCATTTTAGATCTTTGCAGATATATGCGAGTACAACAGTACATTAAGTTACTGTAATTAGGCCATTACTTTCAAAGTAACCCAAACTTACAATCTGGAGGGGAAAAAACACTCCACCTTTAAAGTTAATATTTTTAATGCGCATCACAAGTCTTACTCAATGCCTCCTTCAGAAAAAGCAATGACCGTTATGTTAAGGGGAAGAAAAGTGTTCTCCTAATGTGCGCCAAAGATGGTCCCTTTTGTCTACCTCACTGGCTGTGTCTAACTTAAAACTCTCGATTGATCTGATACCACCAAGAACTGGCCTGCATATTAAACCAAAGCTGCGATACATCTCTTCTAATACGGATGAATTCTGTGCATGTGTGTTTTAGTGGGCTCGTGGCTGCAGTCCAGGTTTGGATTATTACGAAAAAAAGAAGCAGAAGAAAAAATGCATTCAGCGTTTGCTGTTGTCCATTAATAGTCATACACACCGTAATATCCCTCAGAAGTCCAGCTCAGTGCCTGCCAACACACGTTGGCCTTCGCTTCTGATGCTGACATCATTTAATCTTTAGGAGGAGCTTGGCGTTTCTATCCCAAATCCTTGATCTGGTTCACCTTACAGGATGAGCCTCTTTGTCTCTAATCCAAAATAAACAGACTCCTTATTGTATTCTCTCTTGTCCACGGCACACGGACTCTTTGCCTGTCTTTAGGTAATGAAGCTTCTCTGCTTTGCTGCCCATCCACATTGAAAATAATTAAAAGAGCAAAATGAACACAAATGTCCTCATCTGCTGTGCATGGGAACTGACAAAAAGCCAGGAGATATCCCGTTTCAGCAAAGCACGCGTACTGTGAGCGCATAAACACACACAAGTCCTTTGTAGAGGTATTCGGTACAACAGTATGAAAAACAATCCTCTGTTGTCTCACTGGTTTTTTGAGTCTGGGTGTTTTATAAGCATCGAAAAGGATGCACACTTCTCAGATTAGTACTGGCAGAAGTGCTCGAGAGAGTGTGCCGGAAAAGGATGAACATTAGGCACCTGATCAGACAGGATCAATGAAAAGCAATTAGATGATAAGTCTGCAGGAGCTGGCCTGTGTGCGCATGACTGCAGGGGCCAAGACCTTTACAGCAGCCAGAAGAGTGAGCAAATAAACATATCTCCTTCAGTCTTATTCACTTCTTGAATAAGGCTGAAGGAGCCTGCGACGATCTGTACAGTGTAGTACAGTATTTATGTGCGTTTGTCTGCTTCTGTCTCCTTGTGCGGCTTATGTGTTTTGCCTAACATCTATTGTCATAATGATGTGTGATTATTAAGGGAGCAGGGATTTCACAGCAGGGGAAAAAAAAGGGGCTGAGCCGACAACAGGTTGGGCCTCCCTTTGTGTCTTTGTTTGAAAGCTCAGCAAATCCATATTCATGCTCCCAGTATGCACACAATAGCAATATGCAACACATTTGTTTATAATTCTTTGTTTATTTGGGTTGCATACATTAACAAATTCCCATTTTGTGCTGCTGTAATTCAAAGAGGAGGTAAAAGGTAACAGTAAGGAAAGGTGTCTCGGGAAAGAGGTGGACACAATCTCCAAGAGCTGATGCCTTGTTATTTCAGTTCTATCCATGGGAGAGGTTAAGCTCTTGCAGTAGGCTAGCTATTAGGCTAAACCAGGGCGCACTGTGTTCTGTGTGGGTTGAAAAGACGAGTTTTGACCATTAGCGTAGCTCCCGTTCCTGGTTACAGAGTACAAAAGCGCATAAGAGTTTTTCTTCCAATTTGTGGGTGTAATGACGACACACACAACAAATAACTCTGCTCTTAATCCAGTCTTTGTTAGTTCATTGAAATGTTTTGTTTCCTTTTGCTCTAACTAAAATATCCATCCTTTGTGGCCCTTAAAACTAAATCGAGGTGTAAACACAGCATATAGGATGCAGTAAAGTGCCTTTCCTCCTTACTTGATTCCTGCATGTGCTCATTTCCAACACTAGATGGCTGTCTGTGCTGTGTATGCTCTGTGTCAGCACCAGTGCAGCCTCTTCATGCTGCTTTTTATTGGCCTTGGAAATGCAAGGCTGAGCAAAAGATTTTTGTTAATAATGCTTTAAGACACTCGGGTTATGAAAACACAGGGCTGCACAGACACAGCACCTAACTTAATGTTTTGATGTTTGCATTTGCCAGCCCTTCGTTTTTTTATGATGTCACGAACAATGGATTAAATACACTGTCATCAGAAAAGTCAGTTGCAGATTCGCACAGGAGGAGGTGAAAGTGCATTTGAGTGCATTTAAAAATACTCTATGCAATGTCAATTCTAATATATATTCCACATATTTCGATTTTTTAATGTCGTTTAGGAAACACTTCAACTAAGCTGACAGATTTCAAAACAAGTTAGAGGTAATGCTAATGTCAAAAAAACCCACCAAACACATAATTTATCATTCCAGTTATTGTATAATTATTCTGACTGCAGCGCCATTTGTGTATGTGCTTTGTTTGCATTGTATAAGAGGCTATTTGTAGTTTCATTATGTGCAGTAAATGGGACCACATAGAGCACTTGGTTGTATTGACTTTGAAGATTGCCTTTATTCCTTCTTCAGAGGCCGTCCGTCTCTTTAGCCTGAAGCTCCCAAACCACACAGCCGGCCAGTTCATGGTGGCCTTTTATTATGATGTCAGCACTTCGCTTAAAGAGCATTCAATATCTCCAGGACGGCCGTTGGTGGAACATCAATAGAATAACACAGACGAGCAATAGATGGCTATTCCTCATAGCCGGTCAGTTCATTTGCTCATTGATTTATTGGTGGCTGACAGTGTAATGGAATTAAGTAGCAGTGATTATCACAAGCAAACAGGTTATTTGTTTGTTTGTTCTTCCTGCATCTGTTTGCAGAGTTTCAGCACTAGCTGTGCACAGGTGAGCAATTACACACGCACATACGGACACGTAAATAGATCCACAGGAACACAGACACAGTTCTACTATATTTGAACAAAATATATATTATGTGATTTATTATTAGACACTGGTCTCGAGGGTAAAAACTAGATAATGCAAAGGAAAGAGGAATGAAAGAGCAGGAAAAACAAAAGCATCCCCAATGGAGGGGAAAGCTATTGGACACAGCCTGATTTTCAGGCCTATTAAAAGATGGTCATCTAGAAAGCAGGCGGAACCTTGTAAGACAATTGAACCAAAATCGCCCACATAAATCAGGGTGTGATTACCTCAGGAGCTGGAGTTATTGGGTGTTAACGTTGCTGTGCATGCCCTTTAACTTATTAACAATCTTAACAGTGAGGGAGAGATTTTAACACAGGTCCTGCAAAGCCCCCACTGAGGTGGAACAATAACAGGAAACCAGGTAATGCATTCAACTGGTGTCTGTCTGTTTCATCTCGATGGTGGCGCCTTGATGCCTAAAGTCAAAATCCTCCAAGATTTGACAAAGTTTGGTGATTCTGTGTTGATGGGATTCTGTTTTTTTTTTTTGTGTAAAGGTGTACAATCATATCTCTCCATCTCCATCTACTACAGCATCCCTGGCTCTGTAATTCATGCAAAATGAAATGAAAACCTTCTTAGCAATATGCAGATTTCTTTATGCAAAACAGCATTACCTATGGTGCGCGGACGGCAGCTAATGCCTTTGATCAGTCTCTCTGACATTCTCTAACTACTGAGAAGAAAAGAACTTAAAAATTGTAAAGGCTCTTAATTGAAGTGAACATAAAAGAAGATACATGGTGTTAATTGGTATACGCTAAGAATAATCTAGACCTTGGAGACCACTGTCCCTTACCGGCCCCCCTGCCAAAGTGTCAGGATTTACATCTTTAATTCAAGATTTCCCCATATTAATTACCTCGCAGGCAGCGAAATGCGGATTACTTCATTTTAAAGTATAATAAACATCCAAATAGCCCCTCCACCCTCATCATCCATGAATATAAATTTTGGTTAGTGTGCAAAAGCAGCACTGGGTCTCCTGTTGTTAAAGAGCAAGCATGTGGCTCAGAAAAGATTTGAATTTAGTAAAAACATAATTGAAGTACACATTGTTGGATGAAAACCTTTAACCATAACAGTTCAGAGTTATAACAATAAAGTTAGAATGATGCATATGGAGGATTAAAGATGAAATTATACTTAGAGGTCACTGTGCAGGTGTTATACCAGATTGTTTTGGAAAATGCAGAACATATTTGGCATGGTATAATTTTGGCATGACAACTAATTTGTATGTGCGCGTGTTTCTGTGTGTGTGTGTGTGTGTGTGTCGTTTCTGTGAGGTAAAGCAATTTGAACACTGGACTCCAATATGACCTTTGATTATGAGAGGAATAAAGCAGTGCTCATATCCCAGGCCTCTCCGTTTCCTCTCAACATGATGAATGGGACACCCTGAGCTGCAGGACAGGACAACCATTTGAGAATCCAGGGTGACACACACACACACACACACGCACACACGCACATACACACACACACACACACACACACACAGTCTGTACTATTCTAGCACTTGCACTTATCTCCCTCGCTTTAGCACATTTAACACTATACTGCCCTTGAAAATAACCAGCTAAGTTGTGGC
>VUQR01004475.1:39203-68802 GCA_015108515.1 Hemichromis elongatus
TTGTTTATTTATTTATTTCCTGCCTTACTTATTCATTCATTCCAAGGGTCCGATTTTCTGAGAGCGTGTCAGCGCGTCACGCGTCGCATGAAAGCGCTTTGCGTGGCGTTGTGTCTGGTGTGTTTAGACGGTTCCAAACATGTGCACGGTTAAATAATTTAGAGGAAAACTGACTAATGACAGGCAGTGATCATGTCGAGACGAAGAGGCCTGGGTGACTGCTGATCAGGGACAGAGCCTGTCTCTTCTCCTTACACTCCCTGCTACTGTGTGTTTGTGTGTGTGTGAGTTTTATGTCGTGGATGTTGGAAGGAGATTTGTTTGTGTTGGTGTCTTAGTATTGCAGGGAGCTGCACAGATTGGAGTTCTGCTATATGTGGACTGGATGGATGTTTCCCAAGATGTTTGCAGAAAATTGATTTTGAGTTCTATTCGTCACTTGTGTTTTGTGTTTGGCAGTTCATTCACTGTGCACACAAGGAAGCTGTGAATACGCTAAGTTCCCAAGACATTTCACTCAGAAATGCATATAAACCTGAGATTGAGTGCTCTGGATAATTTTGTGTCTGATGAAACAATATTCTCTAGTTGTTTATGACACAGGTTTATCCTACTAAATGAACCTGGAGTTAGCCACTGTAACATCACCCATTAGTTTGTGGACTCCTTTTTTTGACCTTTGGCCATCATGTCACCATCCAGTGCACTAACATCTCCAACCACTTTTGCATACTGTAAAAGCTAGATGTAGCCACTATGACATCATCTCATTTTGATCGAGTGTTAAGTTATAAGCTAATACTTTCAATCTTTGTAAGCACTGTACAGACAAAAACGTGCTAATTAGGTGATGAAGTGCTAAAATTTAGATGGATTTGGATGGGTTGTGTTTGGGCTCCAATTAAAAGAACAGAAAGGTAAATTTTAGATAATTGTATCAAGACCTATAAACAGCTATAAACAGTGAGAGGAGGTCTAGCAGACAGCCAATCGTCCATCTGTCACAGATAGCTTTTAGCCAATTTAAATCCTCCCCCCCCATACAGTTATCACAATTATCACAAGGGTTGCGGAAAACTGTTGTATTAGATGCTTTAAGCATATTTATTTCTGTTGTAAAGTCTGACAGTAAGTGTTAGTGAGGTTGCCCCTTGGTAATGTTAATTTTTGTTCTTATTACCAAGAACACCAAAAGCCAACAGTGTGTCCATCTGTTCCTCAGATTACTTTCAGGTCAAAAATTCAGTATGTGTTTGGTTTGTGGTCTAATACGTGCAAAAGTAAGATTAATAATACTACCACTGTTATTAATATCAGAATGTCATCTGTGCCGACAGCTATATTTGTTGGCATTTTTAAGGCTAAACACGATAAAGCAATAGCAAGAAAAGCAAAACTATATAAAAAAGCATTCCTTTAATATGCTATAAGCATATTTTTCTTGCAAAGCAATCAGTGATTTGTTTTCAGCTAGCAATAATTGCCATATTTTTGCAGAATAATTCAATATGGTTAAAGAGAAATATGAGTTAGGAGGGAACTGCATTAACATTTATATTTTGTAAGAAGCCAGCCATCTAAAGAAAGACAGCCAGCATTAAATGAAAACACGTATAGAACAATAACAACCCCCCCCAACCTCAGCTCCTCTCACTATAAAGGCACCTTGAAGAAGAGGGCTGCTCCCTGGGGCTTACCAAGTATCTGATCTATTATGCAAAAAATCATTAGGCTAAATTAAAAAGCTGTTTGAGGGTAACCAGATCCTTTAATGAGGTCAGCGAGCAGAGGAGCGACATTAAAACACAACCCCAGAACAGAAACACAAGACAAGAAGAGAGGGAGGCCATCGATTATCAATCACGTAGGTCATTATCTCACTGATTCACTCGCTCTCTCTCTTTCAGTCACACACACACACGCACAAACAGAAACACACACTCAATTACACACATTTCATTCCTCTCACATTCTCCTCCTGTCTTTATTTATCAGACAGGTAAACTTTGCACTGTTTCAGTAATCATCCCTTTAAGCTTTCTTACGACTTCACTGGTCAGTCTATGACAATAGCAGTAATCAGGATGGGTTCTACATCTCCTTGTTTTCAGCAGTGTATATTTGTGCTCGTGTGAGTGTTTAGGTTTATCTGACAGTCTTTGCAGAGTTCTCGGGAAAAGACATCAGTTTATTTGGCATGGTGAGTCTCTGTCTATTTAATTAGCAGTGTTGAATCTCAAGCAGGCTGCAGATCTAAAAATACAACCAAAATGATGTTAAAGAGACAAGATACAGTAAAAAGCTGACAATTATGGTAATACGACTCAGTTTTGATAAAGATACACACCAAGATGTGTCCAACCTGCCTCCTGGAGCTACACAGCAGTGGGTGAAATGTGTGTGCGAACAAAAAATCCCGCATCTACATTAACTGCATTGATTTAGAAATAACACATGTGCTCCTGATTATATTTACATCTCATAACCATAAAACAAACACATAATCTGAATCTTAATTGGATGACAGTTCAACACTTTAAAGCTTAAATCTTTTAGCCTGTATCAAACGGGACAGCGAGCCTCATCTATTGATGCAGAGTAAAGGTTAACATGCTGACCTCATGTAAGTCAAATACTTTAGTATTCCTTCTTGTGCTGCTCCTGGGATTAGTTGCATTACAAACAGGTCGCTGTATACTATGGTTGTACTTAATAGCCAAATGGTAATAGAGTGATAAATATCACTTTTCGAGGAGGCTCTCTAATAAATACAATGCAAAATATTTGAGCTGAATCTCAAAAACAACACAGACAGAATGAAGCTACACTCATTTATTCTTTCCGGTGTGTCTGCTACTGTATCTCGATAAATAGCGAATGCATGAACTTTCATGTTCCCCAGATGATGAACTTTATTAACTTATCTGGTAGCACTAGAATAAGATAAACCCTTTTGCTTTTTAAGTAGATGCTTTCACATCCATCAAATGGTTATGCATCGGGTTTGGTACAGATATTTTGATTAAAATAATGGATTCAGTAGCTTGTAAAATGCACAGTTGTGCATTTAACTACAGTAAAATGCGATAACTCGAGAACGAGGTGATGTAGAAGCTTCAAATTAGGTGTATTGACCTTAAAATCTAGGATGAGTTCAGATTTCAGTGACCACGACCTAAAGGTCAAAGGTCGGGGGTTATGTTTTTCTGAAAATCCTTAGAACAAAGCAACGTAAGATTTTGAAATTACTGCTATAGATGTGTCTACTACGAGGCTTAGGGATGGGACTGGAAGTTGGCAGTGTTTTTGAAATTTTCCTGAGCGTTGCACTGACCTTGACCTTGGGTGAGTTTGCTGGAAGATTGTGGGATTGTGTTAGCATACGAATGAAAGCTACAGACTAAACTACTTTTTATAGAGGTGATCAACCAATCAAGTGCATTTGATTAGCAGCATCTGGGAGTTACATCCCCTTTAAATTCCTATGGAAGCAGCAAAAGTTGTCTACTTAGTCGTGTACTTAGTTTTACTCAGGACAGCATAGGGCCTTGTGTGTGCATATATCTAGTTGCATGTATGTGTAGACTTGTGGTATTTGGAGGGTTAATTAAAACCCAAAATAGCTACCTGCTGATGTATCCAATCAATCACTTTCACCCTCCCTACCCTTGTGACCCATCCTGTCTGTCTCTTCTCCCCTCTGTCTGACCAGCTGCATACATTCGTTTTCTCATCTGGTATCATCTCTCCGTCACCTGGCCGTGCTCTGGGGACAGTCTGTATGTGCCACTCTGCGTCAGTCGACCTCTTGACCTCTGGTGAGCTGAGTGAGGAGTCTCAGTCAGGGCCTGTATCAAATGGGACAGTTGGCACGGCTCAGTCAGATGCAATTACACTGTCTATGTTCAGCGCTGTCATTGCACAAAGAGGGGCCATGGGTGGAGGCGAGCAGTGTGAATAATGGAGAAGCTGGCGCTCACCAGAGAGCTTCAGCCTTCAGACATGTAGCAGCTTTGGCCCTGACCGTTCTTCACCTGTGAAAGGGGTTGTGTGTTTTTAGGTAGCTCTTATTATGTTACTCACAGTTTTCTGTCATTGGCAACTGTCAGCTGTAGAGGCCGTGAGACAGAGGAAGCCATGATGACTGAAATACTTAAAAGGACACACAGCATTCATTTCGCAGGCTGCAGTGCTTTGAGAGCAACAGTTGTCAGCTGATCTGAGGACAATTATTAGAACACCTGCTCTGTGCTTTTGGTAACATGTGGCCCCCTCCCAGGCTCCAGATCACAGACGTGTCTGACCTATACGCTTGAAACACACACACACGCATACACACAAACACCTACCTCCTTCCATCTATACATGTGTATATATAATGAATGTATATATACATGTGTGTTTTTGTTGTCTTGTGTTTTAACTGTACTGACTATGCTCTACTTAAGAAAATCCTGTCATAGTTTTCCCAGTGACGGGGGTCAATCAGCCTTTGATTTTGTCTTCACGGTAAAGCTCAACTGGGTCTGACAAATGTGTGATAGGAGCACGGTGTGTGTGTGTGTAAGCAGCTTGCAAAGGTGTGATTACTCTGTTTGAATGTGATTGAGCACTTCTCTGTGACTGTTAGTTAGTAGGCCTGCAGACTCATGATTAGAGGGTCACCGACTCAAACCCTGCTCCAGCTGTTACCCTTCAATCCCTGCACAGTCCCAGTCACAAATGGGAACATTTTGATGACATCACCAGTCACAGAGAGGTCAGTGGGAAGCCTACGCTGCCCCTTCCCTTTACTTGTTGGATGGTGCTAATGAGGCGTGCCCCAGCTAGCGCTCGCTCTCTTCCTTTTTGCCTTCTGCTGTTCTTCAGCAGTCCTGCGCTGTTTCAGAGTTGTCAACCGTTCACTCTGTAGACCAGAGACATCCTGCAGCTCCTGCTGGTTTCGACTGTAAACTGAGCCTGCAGCTCAGCCAGTGAGCAGGCCAACCAGCCAGACATCTTCACGCTTTCTTGTCCCTTAGATCTCCTCAAATCTGTGCAGTGGGAGTTAACCTTAACACAGTGTGATTTGGATAACTGGCTTGTGTGCTTAAGGATTTATCAGCCAGCTCCAACAGCAATGTTATTTGATACAGGTGAAATTTATTGGCTTTTTGTAAGGAAGCTCCATGACCCTCTTTATTGTCTTGGGGTGAAACATCTCTTAAGATAGGATAATATAGCTTTTATTAGTCCCAGAGTTGGGAAATTTACAGTTGTACAGTAATTAGTCACAAGGGACGGGATATAGTAAAAATAAATTCACTTGTTTGGTACTGAATTAACTTGAGCAATGTTATGTGAAGGCAGAAGCTTCAGCAGGAATGAACAAAAGCAAAAACAAGAAAAAGGAAGAAAAAATGTAACCAATATGCAAAATTGGCTGAATTGTTTGTTCTCGACCTGTTTTGTTTTGCTTTAAGTAGAACTTAATGCGTGTATTTATTTATTTATTTATTTTTGGTTAGCCACAATGAGGCTGTTGGGATAGTCATTAGGAATTCATAAACAAAATAATGATTGTACCATTTTTATCAGATGTTGCTATTTATTGCGAGCAAGCTGCATTTTTTTTTTCACGGCAGTTCCACGGAGAGCAGGCCGAGCCGCTCTCCCCTCACATCTGCTTGTGTACAGCCTGTGTAGTGAATTCACTTTGCCATGATTGAAGGCAAGGTTTTGAACTCCAGACACAGTTAAAAGACAATACATTTGTGGTTGCATGTGACTTTGAAAACTCAAATCTTTTGCTGTTTCTGAAGGGAACACTGACAAGACAGGGAGCGAGGCAGTTTTGTTTTTCTTTTAAACAATCAAAAAAACGTTGCTCACTTTATTTGCCCCTAATCAGCATGCTGCTGCTTTGGTGGTGCATTGCAGAGGTGTAAACTCCATTTTCCTCTATGGTTAAGACTTTTGTACTATGCAGCTTTCAAAACAAGAAAAAAAAAAAGAGTGTGCTTTGAAAAAAGACCAATGATTATTTTCTCAAACCTGTTTTTTTTTATCCGATGCCAAATATTTGTTAAGCATTTTGTTATGCTCTGATGCTGGTAAGCCACCTTTATGTGCTTCGTGTGCTCGCTACACTTACAAAGTGTATGATATGTGGCATAAATCCCTCTCGGCCTAAATAAAGAAAAACAACTCTTAGAGCAGAAGGTGTGGCTGTGGGTGGTGATTGATTTGTAATAGCTGTTAGTCTGTTAATGAAGTGATGGCCTGCTGAAGTGCAGTTTTTATCATTGCATTGACTTCACATGATGTAACTGATGTAATCAGGATATCAGGATGAGCTCAAAGCAGATGTTGTTTTGGACCTCTCCAAACCTTCACTTTAATGTGACTCATTTGGCAAATCGTATTTTTAATAACCAGCTTCTCCTCCTCCTCTTCCTCTTTCCCAACTCCGTGTCAGTGAAAAGCATTAGAGCAGCTTGTCTTGATAAACAGAGAACTGCACAACGTCTTCAGCAATGCAGCTGGACAGAGGAGTGAAGTCAGAAATTGGAGGTGACCCAGTTGATGTTCAAACCAGGAAAAGTCATGGTGAATGAATGAAACCATTAATCATAATGTTCGGATGCTCTTTTATTAGCAGTAACTGTAATCTGTGGTTAGTATCAACACTAAATTAGTGTGACATTTGGCTGCTTTTTAACCGTTTACAGTCACAAGTCGGGGTTAATTTTGAGCAGGCTGTGCCCACTCTCCAGCAGACACGCTCGCACTGAGCAGAGCATGTCGAACATGTGTGAGAGATGATTGGAGAGGGAGAGAATGAAAGAGTGAATGGAGTGAAGGCTTTTTCGCTCCAGAGCTCCAACTGCGCTGCACATTTTTCATTTCCCACCAAGTTGAAAAGATCAGGTAATTGAAAAGGAGACAATCCAGCAGCCAAGGCTCCACAGATGCCAATGAAAAGCTTCAGAGATATTAGAGTATTACACTTTGGGCCCCGTCTTTGTATTTCTTTCACATGGGGCCAGTGGAAAAAAATGGCTTTATAATGACAACACCTGAAAAGTGCTTTCCATCAGGCTCATGCATCATTGTCAGCATGGGAGATGAAACTGTATTGTTTCTTTTCGGATGGGTGATATCAATGGAGAGACAGCAGGCTAAAGAGAGAGAGAGAGAGAGACAGAGAGAGAGAGAGAGAGAGAGATAGAGAGAGAGAGAGAGAGAACAAGAAAGGAGGATGGAGGAGAGTAACAGAGGTGTAGTGTGGTATCTAAATGCAAAGTACATTGAAATGTAATGCGATTCTGTAATGCGAGATGTTGAACTTCTCACACACACACTCTCACACACACATGCTTTACCAAATCATAGAAAATTGGGCAGTTCTAGACTGTTATTACTCTTTGTGCTTTTTCTCTGGCCACTGTCTGTGGATTTATGCTGCTGACTTGTTCTTGTGATCGTGTGAAAAGTTGTGTCCTGCAGTGCAGCCCCCCCCCACTCAGAAGAAAACTACACTTAATATTTATTATCAAACAATGAATAACTCATACAATATAAATAAGTCAACGGTCAGATCTGAATACATGAAAGACTCAACAAAAAGCAATGAGAGTAACTCTAAATTTATATGAGCTGAATAATAAGACGACCAGACAATCCTTTAATCAGTACATTGTGGGATTTCTCGTGTATCTCGTATTCTGATGCGGTGCAAGGTTAAATGTAAATGTAAACAAATTAAAATGTATTCAGCTGCACGAGGACGTCGGAATACTTAACACGGACGTCGAGTAGGAGCTCTTCGTATTTTGGATGGATCTCATTTTTCCAAACATACTGCCCTCCGTCAAGCCTTCCGAGTGGGATTTGTCTAAGATTAATAGTTTTATGATTTATAGGCTGGCAGTGTGTGAGCAGCGCTGCACCTCCAAACAGCCAGATATACAATTATCCGCTGCTCTTGCCCTATATGAATGCCATTTCCCCAGCATCCCTCCTTAAAAGAGACACGGGCCATTTGTCTCCCTAGCTGCCTCCTAACCCAGGCCAATAATAAGCCATCTGCTGGATCTGAACATGAAAGATTAAAATGATATACAGTATGAAAGCTCTCTATTCAGTTGCTAATGTCCAAGATCCAGGGATGCAGAGGCCAAAGCTGTCATCGCTCTCAGGAAGAGGTAATTATCACTCTTCCTCCGAGGGGCGGCCGCTGCCTCCGCTTCAGTTTCACGCAGGACCCGGCCCCTGTACCGGCTGCCACCGGCCAAACCTCATTTAGTGGGCCAGAACAATGCCCGACCAAATGTCTGGCTAATCCCCACAATCCTTTGTATTCATTGAGGGCTGGTCGAATGGGCCCGAGGAGAGGGCCCCGCTGCTCGTGTGTACTTGTGGACGTGTATGTGTGTGTGCGTGCGTGTGTGTATGTGTTTTGGGGCAGGGGGTCAACTTCAAGCCCACAGTGCTACAGGCAAGGCGGGTGATTATCTCACTCACTGTCATTAAGTTTTCGTTTGTATGAGTGTGTGCGGGGACGTGGACATGCTGGTGTGTGTGCGTACGTGCGCTTGCATGGGTTAGAGGCTGTCCCTTGTAAAATATGGGAGATTAGAGTGAGACACATTTGTTGCGTGAGTTTGATCTACATCTGAGAAACGGTCCAGAGCAGAGCGAGTTAAATTGGCTGCGTAGAGGCTGAAAGTCTGATCCAAAATGTATTGTATTATTTCAGGATTTGATATAAATTAACATCAAACTGCACATCATCTTAATCCTAAATATACTGAGAAGTAAAAGTGACATTAGGGCAGGCAAATGTTTTAATGTGGTTCTATTGATTTTATGATTATGGTACACAAAATGCTGTGGTTAGCACTGCTGCCGCACAGCAAGAAGGTCCTGAGTTCAATTCCACCATCAGGCCGGGGTCTTTCTGTGTGGAGTTTGCATGTTCTCCCCGTGTTTGCGTGGGTTCTCTCCGGGTACTCCGGCTTCCTTCCACAGTCCAATAACATGCACTTTGTGGGGATAGGTTAATTGAAAAATCTAAATTGCCCATAGGTGTGAATGCAGGAGTGAATGTGAGTGCGAATGATTGTCTATCCCTGTGTGTTAGCCCTGCGACAGACTGGCGACCTGTCCAGGGTGTACCCCGCCTCTCGCCCTATGACAGCTGGGATAGGCTCCAGCGCCCCCCGCGACCCTGAAAAGGATAAGCGGCAGAGAATGGATGGTACACAAAAATTGCTTTTATTTGGATCAGGGGGATTTTAGAAGAAAAACACCATTTGTTGAAACTGTGCAGGGATGTCCCAACAATTTGATTCTGTTTATCTGCATGTAGCGTTTTCAGTGGGAAAAAGATTTCCTCCAGGTGACTTCTGCGCATTGTTTGGAGAAAATGCGTCTCAACTGTTCGATGCTCCTGACACATAAGGGATCACTAACGGTTGTACAAAGATGTGTCTTAGTTTTAGGAATTCGAACCCTGAACCAGTTTTAAATTATCCAGTTGGAATCATGTACCTTAAAACTTACTTATAACTTGACTTATAACCCACTTCCTTTTATCGATGCATGGTTTTCTCAGGAGCGCGATATTAGACTCATGATTGTAAATCTATTTCACAGCTCAGTTAAATGTTGTTGGTAGGTGGTAAACGGTCCAGTACTTATACAGTATAGGTATATTCTATTGTAACTTACCACTCAAATCAAATTTTTCCGCAAACCACGCTCAGAGTTTGTGCATTATTCTATGCATTTAAGTACTTTCTAATTGTCACTCACACTCACACTCTGATGGATGCATTTGGGGTTCAGTATTGTGCCGAAGGAAACGTTGACCTTTGGACCGGAGGGGCTAGGTAACCATCTCCTGAGCCGCAGCTGCCCACAGCATTTGAGTTGATCATTAAAACAAACTATGTAGGCCTTCATTAGTTATCCACATCAATGGGACAAATTGTCCACAAAAGACATTTTACTGCTGACAACTTAGTAAAAAAGTTCAAGTAAGTAAAATATTTCCATTGTTTTATAATATATATCTAACCCTATATGGAACAGGGTGATTTTTATTGCATGAAGTAGTAGAAATCTCAAAAACAAATCTCATAACAAAAAAATGTGCATAGATGCTGTTGGAGGTAAGTAGCTGATATTTTGGAGAACTTTATCCAGCACAGTAACCACCTTAAAGGACATGAATGCTGTATAGTGTGGTAGAAACGTGGCAGCTACCTTTTAGACACCATGTTAGAGAATTTGCTGCTGTCGTCATGTTTTTACATCTTCTCTTCTCACCCTCATCTCGCCAGTTATAGTGTGCAGTCCTGTGGCAACTCGGGGTCTGAGCAATGAGCTCTAACAGGAGAATAAATTAATTTCCCTGTAGACCTGGGTCTTAAATCACATAGTCTCGAGAGCTTATCGAGGACCAGTATAAGTGAAAGAGCTCAGCATCTAGGTGAGCTGGGTGAGAAGACCCTGCAGTTCTCCCTGTTAGCTGTTAGCCCAGCTATCCTCATCTTCTTCTTTCTCCCCCATTAGATCTTCTGACATCACCCCATCCCCCCTCTCATCCTCCTTTTACTTTCAGAGGGAAAAAAAAAACGCTCCCCTCATTCTCCTTATCGTAATACAAGCCTCAATTATGCATAAACATGTCAATTTGGCCGTTCAAAGAGGAGTGACATGGAATCCAGTGGAGAGAGCTGTCTGAAGATATATCTCAGACAGTGACGATGGGACGCTTAATGCATGTTTTAGTGACTGTCCTATCTCTCGCACCTACTTCCCACGTGACCCATCCTCACAATCAGATTATTAAAAACATCTGATAGAACTTAAATCTAGCCAAGTGAAATGCCACGATCCACTCCCTCATATATTTTTACATTTCCCTGCTGCTGTGGTTGCTGCTGGGCTTCATCGTTAGTCGAACTTGAATGAAGCTGCCTTCAGGTCTTTTCTTGACCTCAGATTTCCACCAAACTGTTGAAATCAAGATCATCTGAAGCTGTGGTGAACCTCTCACTGCACAGCATTCAAAGTCGAATTATTCTGTTGTTGTTTGTGCTACAAAATGTTCGAATCAATATGTTTGTCTCCAGGCTCAATACATTTACGTCTTTCCCTGTCTAATGCCTCACTTCTTGCATGTTTAAACTGGATTGTGAAAGAGAGCGAGAGAGAGAGAAAGACCACCCCAGCCTCTGCTGTCTTGTTCTCTTTACCTTCTCTGTATTTTTTTTCCTTTCATCTGAGTCCAACTGTACCTTCTCAGTGAGACGACATGAGTAAATGGTTCTGTCAGGCCTCCTGAGTGGATTAAAGTGGCCTTCAATTACCTTCATCATTGACCTTATGAAGCTGGTTAACTGCAAAATCCTTAACCCTAAACTCACTCATTGTGCACTCTAATTCAGTCTAACACACGCAGGGTGACAAACACACATTTGTGTTCACAACATTATAAGGGGGATGAAAATGAGTAGGAAAGATCGGTATTGAAAAAATAGGTTAGGGCTAAAATAATTCATTCTGGAAGTTTCCCTTTTTTCCGATTTTGGTCGAGATCAAAGCTTGGTTTCAGGTCTAATTAACCAAACGAATGCAGATCCCAGACCTTCTGGCTGCGGGTAAGGCCTTGGAGGGATCCCTTGCTGAAAATCCACATTAGATTTAAATAATTAATATGACACCTTGAGCTCCGCAGAGAAAGAGGGGCTCCGTGTTGGAGTTTAGAACAATGTCACTGCCAAGTGTAATGCTGTTTGTCTCCATGAAAATGAGCAGCAGAGAAAGCAGCCACTCTATTGTACTGCCCCCTTGGCGGATCAGGGGACTGCTCTCCCCTTTGTCATGCTAACAGGGAGCTTTAAGGGGCCGTTGGTAAAGAAGGCCTGCGGCCTGGGCTCCATTCCTTACTGGGCCCGGCTGAGACAAGCTGGGCCTGGCTCTGGGGACTTGGCGCTGGGGTCATTTTATGGTTTTTAATCCTCTTAATCCCCGTTAGAAGGGGCTTGGTGGAGACAAATCTGCTCCCAGAGGTCCTTAGGATTCAAACGCTGCGCTTGAGCAACTGTATCATTTGATAACAACAATGGTGGAGGAGAGAGAAAGAAAGGGAGAAGGACAGACGGGCAGAGAAAAAGGAAAAAAGATAGGAATCTACATCATGATTGAGAGATATAGATTTTTATCTTTGCCCTCTGGTTATTAGCGCACCCTGTCAGTTGTCACTTTTTGCGCTTTAGACTTTCGAAGTTTGCATCAGAGTGAATAAACCGTAAAGAACCAATAAACATACACACATAAACACTGAGTCTGAATCTCATGCTAATGACCCTTATGTTGCCCTGTGGTCCATTAAGAAATGCGGCGCTGTCTTGTTCTCTGCGTGGCCAGCACAGCAGCCCATTTTCAGAGCTCAGAGCCGGGGATAATCCAAAGGGTCCTATTCAAATTAATACACTCCTGTTAACCTCATCTCAGACAAGCTCTCATCATTATCACTCAATTAAAACTGCATATATGAACAGGGCTGGGCTGGAGAGGCCTCAGTCTGTCTGAGCTTAGTGACCAAATAGTCAGGCCAGGGGGGCGGCGAGCCACAGTGGGAGCTAAAAACAGTGAGTGATCAGAACAAATAGAGGCTTATTGTACACTAGCTAATCAGAAGGTCAGACACAACTCACCAGCTGGAGATGTGACAAATAATAAGTGCAAATTACAAGGATATTTAGGATAATCAAATTGCAAATCTGAAATGTTTGGCCTAATTTTTTAAATGTTGATGTTCTTAAAAGGCAGGTTTCAGATTATAAGTAGAGGCTGTGATGAGAACTAGTGGGCCACTACTATAAATACTTAATTTCAAACAACACTCAGTCTTCTCTGTCACTTTGAGTTGAAAGAGTATGAGAAAGGATGGTTAGGTTGAGTCACAAATGCCCATGGCTCACCAAGAAACCCAAACATAGCCTAGAACGTTCCTTTTGTTGAGAATGACATGAGAAAATTTGAGTTTGTGGTCAGCCATTTCTTGACAGCAGAACCCAAAGCATGGATTGAAGCACAGGAAAGAGAAAAGTACAGCGGGAGAGAAAGTGATTTAAGAATAATTCTGACACTGTTTGAGTTTGAGTCTTTAATGTGACAGATTCCTCTCGTATTCAACCACGTTCCTGCTTTGCTTCATACATATGAATAAGCACGCACTTACAGTATTTGCACCAAACCTCTCTCTTCCTCAACTCCTCCTTTTTGTTTCTCATCTTCAAATTGCTCCCCAGATCCATTCTCTGCTAATGTACCCAGAGTTGGGGTATTGGGATGAGCACCTTCAGTGCTGAACCGTGGTGTGGGAACAGGCTAGCTGTCTGTGTTCTGCATATTGCCTGCAGCCAAAGACTGAGAAGGAGCGAGCAAAACAACAACCACAAGTCTGGCCTGTCTGCAGAATGCCAGGACTGCTTAGTGGTTGGCAGCCTCCAACACACCAGGGGTACACTGCTGTCATTCGCTGGGAAGAAATGCTTGAGATCCCAAATTCCACAGGCAGGGCACATGTTACTTGGAATGAGGAGGGTAAATCACTCTCTTTGCATACGTAATGTTGGGTTTTGGATTGTCTGCAGGTACTTACTTCATAGTTGAAACCTCGAAATGAATTAAAAACAAGGTACACATCTGCGGTTGTTGTGGCCTAACTTAGAGCATCTTGAAGTATTTACTTGAGAAAAACTGTATATTGTTCTTTTTCGGCTTGACTACACCTGCTGTTCTTCGCCCCGGATGTCAGGTAGTGTGTTAAAACTATCATCTGCAGAGGGCTTTACGTGAACTGTTGCCTCCTGCCAGAAGTTTTTTTCCCCTACATTTTGAGAACACACTTGGCATGTATCCTTTACTGCTCTTAGTTTCCCACAACCCTCATCCATCATCAGCATATTAAAGTAGGTGTTGTAAGTCAGTAAAGGCCTCTAAACCTGACTCCTTGACAGTCTGCAATATTTTCTTTTCTATTGGACTCGTGGCTAAGGATACTTGGAGTTGTTTCATTGCCATGTGTTGAGTAAGAAAAGTAATGCGAGTGTGTAACTAATTATTTTTGGCTTATTATTTGTAAAATTAACACAATCTGAAAAACATCCCCGCCTGTTCCCCTCAGACTCAACTGATTTTTCTTTTCTTTTTTTTTACTTTAGTATATGAATTGAAGACATTTAAAATTTTATGAAAATGTCTTTTGTCTCTTTTCACTCATCCCAAACCCATCTGTTCTCTGATTAGATTGTTTAATTTGTGATTGACATGACATTGACCAATCAGCTTAAAGGAAGACAAATCGAGTCAAAATTTGTACTTGTAAGTTGAAACAGGCATTTTTTGGCTAAGTCCACACACAGATCTTTTTTTACTGACACACAAATTCTTTTTACACATACAAATCTTTTTTACGCACACACAGATTCTTTTTACACATACAAATTGATCCAGGTTTTGCTGGAGGTTTCTCCCTGTTAAAAGGGAGTTTTTCCTTCCCACTGTTGCCAAGTGCTTGCTCACAGGGGGGGTTGTCTAATTGTTTGGGTTTCCTCTGTACTATTGTTGGGTCTTTACCTTACAATACAAGCTGTATATCTGGCACTAAATAAATAAAAATCTAAATGTTTCAAATTACAGGCTCAAAATTTTACTTTTTAATTTACGATGGTCTCAGCATTGGTGGATTATCTGAGTATGATGAGGAGATGTGGAGACTGCATTGAGCACAAGTGTCACAGTGCAGATGTTCCCATTTAAAGTTTTATTAAAGTGAGTACAAGGGACATGCCATCTTTTTCAAAAGAAAATTGCTGGCTGAACAAGCAATAAAGCGGCACATTATGAAGAGTGCATCCAGTGATCCTGGGACCATCTGTGATCCAGGCCCTTCTGCATCCTCGGACTAGAAGGATTTTGGAAAACGTCTGCAGAACTTAAAGTTATTTGATTAATTTGAGTTGTCCAAACAATTTACAGCTTTTTGAGTTCAAATGAAAAATCCAAAATCCATATCAAGGTAAAATTTTTAATGTCTATTAATTATAATAAAGTTATTATGCAAAAAGAAGTTAAAACATTTGCTTTTATCCACAGCATGAATTGGTCATGACATTTCAATATATGGTAAAAAACATGATTGTATTTTTTAAAAGCATTTCGAGAATCTCTTTGCTGTGTAGATTGAGCATTTTATTTTGATTGGAAATAAAACAATGTGTTTATATTTTCTGCCATCAAGAACAACCAGTAATACGTTACTGGAGGTGTGTGTGAGTGTGGGGGAGTCCATATGTCTAATTTTTACAGGGAAAAACACAAATGTAGTTTATTCAAAAATTATTAATTGATAGCATTTTAGACACCAAGAAATCATTTTAAAAACTATATTTAATCATTCTTGTTAAAAATAAATCAGTGCAACAAGACGGTGCATGAAATTTTAGACTCCGATTGATATTTGCTATTAGTACATACTTTGAATTGTGCTGTATATGTTAACGTGTTAATGACAAAAACTTTCTTAATAATAGCAGAAAAAGAAAAAACACTTGGTGATGGACTCAGCCACCAATATAGCTGTTTATATCTAT
Organism: Hemichromis elongatus; assembly: GCA_015108515.1. Lineage (NCBI taxonomy): Eukaryota > Metazoa > Chordata > Actinopteri > Cichliformes > Cichlidae > Hemichromis > Hemichromis elongatus. Next base: position 54,857 of record VUQR01004475.1, read on the forward strand.
ATTTTATTTTTTTTATTTTTTTATTTATAGCTACGACTGGATCAGACTGACCCTGAATCCTCCTTTAGTTATGCAGCTGGAGGCTTCCCATGATGCACTGAGGGTTTCTTCTTCGCTTACCTCTTTCCAGTCTCACTGACTTTTTTTCTAGTCAGTTTATACAGCACTCTGCATTTAATCATCAATTATTATTAATCTCTGGCTCTCTTCCACAGTGTGTCTTTTGTCCTGTCTCCTTCCCGTCACCCACAATTGAAATAAATTGAATTAAATATGTCTCCATTTGCCCATCCCTATTGCAGCGCCTGAACTATGACACACAGTACCAGGTGTTGCTTTTAAATGACTCTGTTGAAGTCCCAGTAGGTCTGCAATGCTTGCTGGATGTTCTTCACAGTGATAAAACACTATGTTTTTTTGGGGGGTGGGGGGATTGATAAATTAACTAATCGGGAATTTAAGAATTGTATTAATGTGGCCAAACACTTCTCTGTTCCACTGAATGCAAGCACATGAAGTCGTTTCTGCTGAATGTTCTCCTTCAGAAGCTTCAGGGTGTGATAGTACCATAGAGCAATAGTCTCACATAGGGAGACAAATTCATGGCGCATGACCCCATGAATTTGGAACAAAATAATAATCATGCTCCTAATTGCATTCCTGACCTGATGCACAACCTTCAGGAAAACTGTGGACTCTTCAGCTGAAAACTGCAGTGTCATAAACTCATCGCTCCAGTAATGGTTCTCCACGTGAAATTCAGAGCTGTTTGACACAGAAGTCGAGCTTTGCAATGAGAACGCAGACATTCAAGAGCAAATTGTCATAACGGGAATTCCAGGGAGTCATTTGAAAAAAACAACAGCAGTACTGAAGGCAGCCTAGATGCAAGAATGTTTTTTAATTTCTTTGTGTCTGACTTTTGGATGGCACGTCACACAATACTGCGTTTTTATGTCTGTTTTTTTTTTTCATTTTTGACAATAGTAATAACAATAAACCATTATTATGAGAGGTATGGGGTTACAATCTTAAAAGAAGCCCACTAATGAAAGAAATTCCCTGTGTCTACTGAGTTCACAGTGCAAGTTTGACCCTGTTGTCCTTCTCCGCAGTACCAGCCAAAACTAAAAATGCCATTCGGAGCACCAGATTGTATTTTCCATCTGGTGGACATTCAGTGCGACACAGGAAGACATGCGAACAGTGTTTCGTAATTGCAGTTTCATAAAGAACGCCGGTGTCATTTGTTACACTGCTCTCGCTGCAGACACATTGTTTCACACTGTGGGTTGTTTTCCTTTGTCAGGTCCTAAGTCCTAACTCTAGATCCTTTGATCAGGGCTGCGTTCACCTCCCTCATGTTTCTATAGCCTTTGAGAAAGACAAACACAGGCAAGATACCTGTGTAATGAGCATAGCACGCATTCTTGTGTGTATGTGCACTTTATGAATCAGAGTTCATTTCAAACACTTATTTCTTACTGGGAGTGCAGCTGAGAGCGAAAACACTGCTTGTTGCTGTGTGTGTGTGTATTGATGTGTGTTTGCATGTGCACTGACAGCCTTTGAGCCAGTTCTCGCCTTCACTAAAAACGCTTAGGGCACAAAGCAGCCTTCCCCCCTCTGCTCCTGAGCATAGGCCCTGCTCTCGCTCTCTGACAGGAGCTGAAGGTAAGCACCAAAGACATCCTGACACACACGCGTAAAAGCACTTTTGATGCAGGGAAAATGGACCGCTTTGCAGTGTACAAATAACAGCAAAATGTCAACAGAACGAGGCGAGTCCGACGGGAGGCAACAACACAAGCCAGGTTCAAATGATATTAGAGCGAGCAAAACATGAGCGTCAACCACCAAAGGCCCTTTGCTTGTCTACCTCGATCTTCACATTGTTTTGACTTTGTCTGTTTATCAAACCATCCTTTTCTCCTGCGCTAAATCAAAAACGTGATAACTTACAAGAAGACGACAAAGAAAAGACGCAAGGGGAACAAACAAATGGAAGAAAGCAAACGCTTTAGAACCCACAATAGTAGAAAATGCTAATTAATTTATAAAAATGATTATTTATAAGTTTGCCCCTTACAAAGTCCAACTCCCCCATGCGGCTCTTCTGTCACTGCTAAGTAACTTTAGGCTTACTTTCACATAACTTATATTGTCAATTATTCTGTCGGGCAAAAATCGGAAGAGATGAGGATGAATTTCCAGGCCATACTTTGTAAATAATCATACTTAAATTCTTAATAAAATAGTAATATGGCAAGGACAGTGTTTAGGTTGCCAGATTGCTTAAACTGCCTTAGACAGGCTGGATATTACTACTTCTCCTTACAAGAAAAGCATTGGAGCTGCTTATTATTACAGTTCTTTAACTTATGATGTTTAGATGACTAAAACTCCTTACTAATGATTGAGCAACATTTATTTCTGCCTTTATGATTTATTAGAAACAGAAAGCGTTATAAAGGGGTTTATTATGAAACAGAAACACCTGCCAAATCTCATTTTTCATAACCTGACAGCCAGAAAGTTTTTATTCTTATTTATGTGCTATAAGTGAGACATAAAGCATTAATAGATGAATTAATCAACCCTTAATTATTCCTTCAGTCTTTTCTTACAGTATATACTACATTAACAAAAGCAGAATTTTATTTAATTTAACCGTAACGTCAAAGCTGGAAGACAGAAAAGGCACACTTGTCCGAAGTGTTTCATCCGTCGTGATGATGTTAGGAAAGAAAAAAAAAGAGCGCCGGGTTGTAATATTTGTGGATCAGGTTAAAAAAAAAAGAGAGAAGGTGGAAAAAAATAGAATTACCGAGCAGAAAAAAAAGAAGTGGAGAAGCAGGTGGAGGACAACTACCACCTGATCTGTCAGCTCGAGATTAGAAACTTGCTGCAACAAACATCATCAAGTAGGACTGTGTATCGCAAAGAAATGAGGGTGAAAGTGATGACATGCTGCAAGGATAAAAGGGCGTCAATTTCATTGTATTTTTTTTAACACATCTGACCAATGTTTTATTAATTTAATTCTTTCAAATATTGTTTTATTTTTAAAGTTTTGTATTGGAAGTGGTTTGAACATGATAAGAATTTGGATAAGGGATGTGTGTTTACATTTTCTGACAGCTAGGCCTCCACCACACATCTCCATATCAGGTTGTAGGTTTGGTATTAGCAGTTTAAAATTACTGACAATTTCAGGTTAGAAAATATAGGTGGATACTGTTTTATGAGTAAAAACATTCATAAAGTTGTGCCTCTGATTTGAACATGTGCATGGTTCTCTTACAAACCCTATAACTCTCCCATACACTGCGACTCCTCCCCCATCTGTCTGCCTGCGCGTTTCTCCTGTGAGGTGTGTTTGGCGAAGGCCCAGGGGTCAGGGGTCAGGGCCCAGCGATGCTCTGGAAGATAAGTGTCTGCTCTAACCCAGGGCTACACCTGTAGGTCACTGCAGGGGGATGCTAATCCCTCAACCACCCGCTAATACTGATGATCTGCATCTGAGACCCTCTCCCCAGGGAGTGTGTATTTGTGCATCATGTTGGTGTGTGCGTGTGTGTGTGTTTGGTTGTAGGGGCTGACAGATGAGGCAACAGGGGGCCCAGCAACCCGTGTCTGTATGTGTATCTGTGTGTGTGTGTGGTATGGGGGATGGGAGAAAATATTTCTTTCTGCACGTTTATGTATATGTGTGTGTGTGTGTTCGTGTGTGTGTGTATGTGTGTGTCTGTGCAGGCTAAGGTGGAGCCATCTTTAAGGGATGCTGGGAGGATAACCGGTCCATTTTTCTTGGCCTCCACCTTCAGAAGGAGCTCGGATGCTCAGATCCTAGACTGAATAATTTGTCACCTATTTACATGGAGCCAAGAACTGGGGAAATGGAACGAGCAGGTGGTATCTCACTCTCCCTCCTCCCTGTGCCACAGACAGATGTGTCTAACTGCAAACATCCCCCCATCTTCTCTCCTTCTCCTGGGGCTCTCTTTCAATGTGTTGCACTCTTGATGTCTAAAATAAGAAAGGCAAATCACTGCTGCTCAGAACTGGCCTAATAATGTTTTTGTTATCTGACAAAGAGTTACTTTGCTAATTGCGCAACAAATTGATGGATAACAGGCAAAATTAGATGTCACAGCATCATGCGGAGCACACAGTTCTATGCACAAAAGAAAGCTTCGAATTATCTCATTTGAAGACCAGGAGCCATCGAATTTTTAAAATTTGATTCAGGTTTGTAATCTCTAAAAACACCGTATACTGAGTTTGACTCTCTGTTAATGTGTTTCTGGTCTGGTCTCACACTATAATGTGCCTTTTAAAAGTTACCTTGAAAATCAACATTTAAAAAAGGATATTAATGTGTAGTCCTGGCAATAGTTTTACATTGTGTCCTGGTATGTTGCACATTGTGACAGGGGGCAAAAAAACTGTCTAAAAGGTGCATACAAAACTGAAAAAGACAGACTTTTTTTTTTTTACATCTTTGTCATTATTTATCATAGATGTCTCATAACAAGATTTTTATTCAGTTAAACTTCCTTTCATTATACTCAAAGTTTTTAAAGAAAAAAAAAAAGCATGTGCCCAAAAGCAATTCTGACTTTTCCACTGTTCAAGTATGGATTTATATTTTTTACTCAGACCATTAGTACTTTTACAGCTACAGCTGTTTTTGCTTTGAAGATAAAGTTTACATGCAAATCATGCCTTTATTATTAAATTTTATTAAGCTCCTTAGTAAAAACAAATTAGATTGAATATTTTGTGTAGACTTTCTCCTATTAGAGCTATAAATGCTAATGGAAAACTCCTCACGACATAAACAGATACAGATAGTGTTACCATAACGCAGCATTAAAGAAGATAAAAAAATACACAATGCAAGTAATGTGATATTACCTCGAGCTTTATTCTCCCTCAAGGCTTTGCATTTGGACTAATTCCTGCTGTTTTTAAGAGGCCAAATAATAAAATGCATGACTGCAAACACTCGTAAAAGTCACAGGTAATGATCTAATTTCACTCAACATAATAGCCAATCACAAGAGGCACTCTTCATGCCTGTTACAACACATTAGAGCACTTGTAACACTTTTTTAAAATGCTGGAAGAGGGGAGAGAAAGTTAAGATGATATGGTGGCAACACTGATGCTTGATTAGGTGCAGGGTTTATCGGGTCTCTCCTCGGGCAACCTAACTCCGCACAAATGCGCACACACACGCCCACACATACATACGTAAATGCTGCTCGCTAATCACATTTCACCCCAATCACTAAACACACATTCATATTTGAAGGTTTATCCCAGGCGGCCATTTCAAATGATTATGTATGTGATTCCAACCACACAGAGCACAGAAAGTGTTTACTCTTTTCATTGAGGCGCTGGATAAGTTGAGAGCAGAAGCTAAGTGTACTACAGTCTATGGCAGAAGAATAAACATTTTCCTTTATAGCCCGAGGACCCACTTTTCATCTGTCAAGCATCTTTTAATAATTAATCTGTTTAATACACACACAGCATCTGCTGGGTACAACTCCCATCCTCCCATTCAAACTGACTAGCACAGCTGCCACTGTTTGGGTGTACTGTACAGGTCTGGAATATGATAAGATGTGTTTTTTTTTCCTCTGCTTTCAATACACAGACAAAATACTGCTATGCATGCTGACATACAGTATACAGACACTTGCAAATACGCGCAAACTTCTATATGCACACGCTCCTGCAAACTAGTTTATGCAGAAGGGGTGAAGCCCCGACTATGAGCCTACTTTTCCCTATGTGTTTTTCCTTGGTGAGCGGGCCAAATGGGGATTGTGTAAATTAAATACATTTCTTTTTCCAGCAGCAGAGAGAAATGATGCCAGATTAAGCCCATGAATATATACATGGGCCAGGGCTGACCTGTCTCCAGACGCCTGATTTCCCTGGAGGGGTGCTGACATGGTGAGGGGCTTCAGGGGTGTGTAGGTGTGTGTATGTGTGTAAGTGTGCTTTGGTGCGTGTGTGTGCTGCACGGTGCACCTCAGACAGAGGTGAGGAGATCTCTTGAACAGGTCCAAATTGAGCTTAATCTCATTCCTCATTGTGCTGGAACAGGAATGAAATTGCACAATTGCACTTTAATCGACGATCGAACGCCCCTCCTCTCCCTCCTCCTCCTGTCGTCTTTCTCGCACTCTTCTCCTTTTCATTTCTGTAGCTCGCTCTCTTTTTTTTATGTCATTGGTCTTAAATTCTTCACGTGGGCCGGTGGTCGTGATTGCCTGTTAGCCTCTATTTGTTCCTCCTCCTGTTTTCCTTTTGTTCCAATGGAAGCATCTAATAATGTCGGTTCAAGCAATCAGGAGGTTAATGTAGTTAGGATAAGGGCAATCATAAACCAATAAAAGCTGTCCGGATGCTCCGTTTCTCTTTGGGTGCACATCTAATCCAGGGAAATTGCGATTTCGGGAATTCTGCTTTGCATCCGTTGCACTGGAGCGCATCTCCGTCATGGGCAGGAAGGATTCAGTCAGTCCCCTAGGGTTGATTACACACACACGCACACACACACACACACACACAGCCATTTGTGCCACACAGGTGCATCTGATTATCTAAGGTAGGAAACCTTGGGTCAGCTTTATATTAGTCATATGAAGACTATTTGTTTTTCCAAGATTACAGAGTTGCAAAAAAAAAAAAAAAGAAGATAATTTCATTACCTGATTTAAAAACAGTTGGGCGATTATATTCAGCAGTTTGCCTCACTAGCTCTCTCCTCGAGACGCTGGCGACAAAATCAAATAAACAAACCACCGTTTCCTGGAGAATTTACTTTTGTTTTGAGTGAAACGACTTGAGGAAAACATTCACCACGCTAACAATGACTGTGCAGATTACAGAAACCCATGGAAGTAACCACAAAGAAAGCAGCCACTGTGGTTGGATGCATCCAATACCTCAAATATTCCATTTACACACTCAAGATGATAACTGAGGATGGAAATAAAACACCTGTGATTAAGTGCCGCTGCTACAAGATGTTTAAAACTTATAAATTGGCACCTAATTAGCTGTCGAGTTTTGGGTAAATACACATCTAAAATAATGTAACTGTAACCACAGTTCTCTGGAATCTGTGTAATTGTACAATTATTAAAAACACATTTCCTCCAGTAATTTGGTGTTTTTACAGCATTACGCTCTGTTGATAATGATTCTTCACGACAAAATGTCTATGCAAACATAATGAAAGGAATGCATGTAGGAAAAAAACAAAACAAAACATAAACCAAGGTGAGATCTGCCCCTGTTACATATTTAGATTAAAAAAATGAATGCAGGTACTTGAGCCATGTAAAATGTGCTGATTTGTTGCTCAATGTGTTGGAACAAAACAATGCAACAAAGGTTCCCAGGATGTTGTATCTGGGGTGGATGTACTCATTATGGCCCATAATGAAGGGCCCTGCTTACCGCTGTGCATCTACTCAGCAACACTGACGGACTACACGCACACACACACACACACACATTTAGACACATACATACACAGGCCAGGCCGCTGCCAGGCTGTCAAGTCCAAAAATAATTAGGCATCAAAATGAGTTTCCCTGTTTTTTTTTCCTCCTCTTGTTCGTTTTATTCATGTGCTGGAACTTGGGAGACTGGCTAATGCAGTTAACATGCTCTCATCATGAATTTTCATTACACCATTACATGGGTACATTACAAGAGCAGGGGAGCTGCGACTACAGGGATGCCATCAACATGCATACACTGACAGACGAACACACACACAGACAGAAATCACAGACACACATGCAGTAAACCCATACATTTATTCAGATGCACAACTGCATACTAAGTGATGCAGTATTGTTCTGGCAAATTTCTGTAATATACCACATATAGCTTCTTGAAACATACCTACATCTTACATCTGTGGTAACCTTATAGACCAAAGGGGGAGGTATGGTGAGAAGTTTTGGAAAAATCACAATGCTCTCTTGCTAAGAATTAGATCACAGCTGATCATAAATATAAAACTGTTGAAGAATAACCAAACGTAGAATAACACTGGCAAACAGGCAGCCCTGCTCATTTCAACAGCAAATAAATCTCACAAAACAGAAAAACACGTCACTGGTTTATAAATTTCTGTAAAACCATATTTGATAACAATTTAAAAAATTAACTTAGTTACTAAACATCAAGTGAGAACAAACCTTGAGCAAGCTGATGGTGATTTCCTAATATCTCCATACTCAGGACTACATAATATAGCAGTAGTACAGTTGAATTGTGACGTATAAGTAAAATGCTGGCTTATAATTAATTTTCTTGGTGTACTCTAATGAAACAGTGAATGTAATAACAGCAAGTCCATATTTATTACAGAAAATGTCAACTTTAGAGACTCAAATGTATTTATTTATTTATTGCCTCAGGTAGTGAAGTGTCATACCAAGTAGTTACTCAGTAGATTGATGTGAAGGTCAAAGTGATAATATCCCTGTATATACTATGTTTCTTACTGCCATTGCTTGTACTGAAAACATATAGGAAACGAGATTACATGATATTGCATGTACTGTGTTGTTTTCAAAGAGTACTTTGATACCCTTAAATCTTTTTATTTTTAAATTGTGTTTTTAAGATAAGCTAGGGGACTGCTCATGCTATAATACAGCCAATCTTTGTCTGGCCACACATTCCTCCTACACAGGCAGGAGGAGTACACAGTATACTTCTACGCAGAAGTCGCGCAGCCAAAATCGCCGCACAAGTATGCAGGCCCCTAAAGGTTCTTATCTATAGCAGATATATCATGTTGCCTAGCAACCAGCTACCAAACGACCCATGACAACTTATAAAAACATTGTATTATTTTAATTTCATAACAGTAAAATAAAATTCTGCAAAAAATAATTTATGCGTGACATATTGTGATGTCATCATGTTACATAGCAATCACTTAACATTGAGGTAAAATCGCAGATCAATCAATACTGTACTAGTCAAATTTAATAAACAGACAGGTATCAAATTTGGTTTTAACTTTGGAAGTAACCAAACATACAGTTTAAGACTTTTCCTGCTTTTTAAATAACATCACATAGATCACATTAAGAAGTGGAGGTACCTTCACTTATTTGCCAAACCATGTGTGTTGAAGTTGTCCCAACGGTGTTAATATTATCACAAAACATCAATGCACTTTAATGCACCGCTAGCTCCAAAGGGTTCTGCATGTGTCAAGAGGCAACGAGAACATGAGGATATGTAGGTGTGTGTACGTGGCTTTGCTTCTTAGCACAAAATGGGTTTTCTATTGCTGATCTGCTCATGCTCAATTACCCAGAGTCTCCTGGGGCTTAGAGAAGGTAAACACGCATCAGCTGGGTCTGATTTATTTTTCTGTCCCACAGCAGCTCAGAATAAAATGTGCATGCTCGGTTTTTCACAGCGCTCTGGCCTTACAAAGAGATGTGCTTAATATTGTAACAATTACTTACTTACATGTGTGATTATGATTGTAAGAGTTGCTTTGTCAGTAGCGGAATTTCACAGAGATAAAACATCTAAAGTAGCCATCCAAACCAGGCACTGAATTCCCAAGATCAAATATTCATAATCACAAGACAGTAATGCTACCGGTGCTTATGCTGCTAAGTTTAGAAAAGTCCTAGTTCTATGACAGATTAGACAGTGCTTGTGCCTTTGTAACCATGCCAAGGCCCTACATTCCCTGAAGCCTAAATTCTTCTGCCATCCCTGCCAACCTTCCTTCCTTCCTCTCAGTGCCTTCCTTCGCACTGCCATTGTTACCCGGCAGGTATCAGGGCAATGTGTGCACTTCACTGTCCTCTGGTTCTTATGCATGGGTTATTGGTGTATTTGATTCTTATGAGCAGACTGCAGATTTAGAGCAGGACCCCTGTAAGATCCTCTCTGAAATCAGATATGGGGATATTGTAATATCCGTAGTGACACATGTCACAACTGTGTGGCCTTGACTGTAATAAAAGGCCAGATAGGAGAGAACTGAGGAGGATTAGGTTGTTAAAATGAGAAATTCCCCCATAATCTTAATATTTTATGACTTTCTAACATTTATCTGTTTTATTTGTTTAATATTTTTTAAAAATCTACTTGCATGCACTTTTATCACAGCTTACTGTCTTAGCAAACCTTAGCAAACCTAGTGGCAGACTAATAAAAGTTTCAATGAAAAAAACATTTGGATTTATGTGCTCCAAGTTTACTGAATTCTCATTATGAGTTGCTAGCATATTTCCTGTTACTGTCATCTCCTCATGTGGGAATTATATTTGTTTTAAGCTTTATAGCATCTAACCACATCTGGTGCTGAGATTTACCATATACTTAACTAAAAAACAGTTTCTTATGGATATCAATGTACATTTTCCAGAGTAAAATGTTAGCAATGCACCAAGTTTTCTGAGTGGCTACTTGAGCCCGACTACATTGACGTTTGTGCTAAAATAGAGAAATGTCCCTTCCTTTCATATTCCATAACTTTCAAGCTTTGTAGCTCACACAATTACAAATATGAATGACACACATGAATGCACTTTTAAACTTTTTCAACAAAGTTTGCCTCCTGGAAACACCAAAAATGATTTATTTTTTTTATTTTTTTTGCCGTTTAAAGTTTCTCTCATCATCAAAGGATGCAATTGTGTCATGTGAACACTTAAAAAAATGTTGAGAACTGCAGTCCATGATGTTCTTGAGGAAAAATCTCTGCACCATTGTGTGGAATTTATCAGCACTTTCTATCACGTCTTTAAGTTGTGCCTCCTCCCAGGGGATCCGTCTTTGAACACATCATGGATGATGTTTGCTAGTTTTGGGGAGGAAAACTAAAGGTGTGCCTGCTGTTCAGTAGCTCCAGTTGTAGTCTTTGATGATAAAACTTGCTGCAATACAAAAATCCAGAGTAAATCAATGCAGTAAAAGTTCAAAGCGTTCGATGGAGGCCCGTCTTTTACAAAACGTTGCTTGTGGTGAAGAGCTGGATTCACAGACGGGCTCTTTCCCATTTCTCTTTGTGAAACGTGTAAAATGAGTATTTATCGAAACCATCTTATGCAGTATAACTGTCCTGCAGACACTCTGGTGGTATAGTTTTTGAAAAAAAAAAAAGGCTCATATAGTCACAGTCAGTGAGGAGCTGTTGCACATACTGGACATGTGGCCTTCTGACTAAGCGGTGGGAATCGTCCAATCTTCCATAAGCCACAACCACTTGCTTTGAGTTAAGGCATGTGGGTTCAAGGGTTAGTCCCCTGGCATAATGACTCATGCACATTTAATAGGTGGGTTACAGCAAAGGGGTTCGCCCCAAAATGCTTTACAGAAACAGCAATGGCAGAAAACCGTGAAACCTCAGTAGAACAGGAGGAGCTTCAAGTATCTAACCTCCTCCTCCCCTCTTCTCCTCTCTTGCCCATCTGTCCGCTTCCTCTTCTTTTCAAGCTGTCCTGTGCGATTGTTTGTCTTCTGAGCATCGCTGTCTGCCAGACAGGACCGTAACATCAATGTTAGGAAACGTTCTTTCTCTGGTGTAAGGCTGCAATGACAACGTCTGCCATGTTTTACTCTGATCTCTCCATCAGTGCGAATAAGCGTATTGCGGCGCTTCCTCAGATTGTCACTCACTCCTCTGGGGAGACGCTCGCACACTGCTCCTTATTATCTTGGCAGAGATGGACGCCTTCAAATGGAAATGTCGCAGATGTAGATGCACAGGCCTTCACGCACAAGCGCTTATACATACTATGTCTTACGTTGGAGCATGTCATATACACACAAACAGCAGCCTGAAGAGATATAGACGTCAGTGTGTGGAGATATGTAAATGTGAAGGTATGCATGGGTTTACTCTCTCTCCGCACACATATCCCATCACTTCAGAGCACAGTACGCTGGCTAAGATCTTTTTCCAGGGGAATGACATAACTCTATCTGTAACCACTGTGTGGCCAACCTTAAACCCTGCCCTAAACCTAAGCCCAGCCTTATTACAATGTTTGTCAGAAATATAATTATTTAAATTATGGGGACGTAAAGCAATCATGCAAAACTCATTGCGTTACATTTGCTGACATGCCTTTTGGCCAAACATATAATATGTTTTGCTTTTGTTTATACATGTCCCTGTGTGTGCATGTCTTGAGAAAGAGATGACAGCTGAGGGCAGAGCCTGATATTTTGTGTCTGTTCAGTTGAATTTCATTGAGTGTGTGCAACTAGTTTGTAGCGGCTGTGTTTGTGCATTTATGTGCGCGCGAGCTGACCTGTAGTGCAGCCGTGTGGCTCTAGCTGACTACCTCTGTTAGATCCCTCTGTCTTTAGTGTCACATCAAAACATCTCATTATCTCCTCCTCTGTCATTGCTATTCAAACTGTTCTTTTTTCTTTTTCTTTTTTTTGCTATTAACCACCTCTATCTTCACCACTATTAACACGCTCAGTCTCAGCGTCACGCTACGCTTCTCGCTCTGTCATCAGCTGCTAAGACAGTGCTGGGTAACAATTTCTCCATTCTCATTTTGAAATCTTTATTTAAATAACAGATGTCTAATCAGGCTGTGGATGGGGGATCTAAGCGGCACACTTGCACCAATGAATCCTTTCATAAGTTGGCAGACCTCGGAAATATTTGTCTTTAATACTCTTCATTGCCCCTTCAGCTGCCTCTCAGGCATGGCGAGGTGCATGGTGTTGTGCAGCGTCCTGATCAAGATAGGTCTGCACACTGCTCCAAGGATGGAGGCAGATTTAATTGTTGAATTAAGGTTAAATAAGACCCACAAATGGCTACTTGGGAGGTGACGTAACTTTAAAACCATCAAAGCACAAAAACCAGAATGTAAAACTCTGTGTTGCTTTTAGATTGGAATATTTGGCTGTCCATGTCAACGTACTTTTGATGGGTAAGAATTAATTAGTTATTAATAGAAAATAGAAGCGTTTCTAATGAGTCAGCTGTGCTGTACGCGTACCCGGATGTGCCGCATTTGTCTGTTGCTGGAGGCGATCTCTCTAATCATTTGTTTTTGATTTACAGATGGTGATATGTAAAGTCTGGACAGTGCGTTTTTGAAACCGAGTTTGCGCACAAGTAATGCAGGGTGCACTAACTGTAGTCCAGGCCATGGCCTCTTAATTACAGTACAAGTCAAACAGGAAATAAGAATTACTTGAAACAGGAAATTCATATTACTGTGTGTGCCTGGTTGTGTCAGCAGTGATCAGTCTCTCCTCATTAGTGTGCTATTTCACCTCATTCAAACACATACACACACACTGCACCTGTGGGTTTGGTCCCCAGGTGTCCGGAGAATGGATCACTTTCTTTATGCCTCATTTAAGCTAACAGCTGTATTTAAGAGGAAGTCCATATAGCAGGGACTTCCTGTTGAAGGATGTGTGGGGGTTCGAGTACAAATTCGCATACCCGAATGTCGTACTTTACAATATACATGAAAATATCTATCTGTATCTATCTTTCTGAATGTAAACATGTATTATTTATGCAGTCAACATCCAGGTTTTATAATTGCCTGCTTTTTTCTTTCCACTTACACCTTTTTTGATGACGGTTGAAGGGTGACATGCTCTCCTCCTCCACTTCTCTCTGCGCGTAGGACAGATGCCTTCTCCTCCCTTCTCCCCACATATGAAAGAGTAGTGTGGTCGAGCACGGGGAAGGTGATAACCCTTTTGTTTAGTCTGAGCTCCATCACAGACTCTGTCAAGCCCAACAGACAAGCAGACAGAGCCGTGACAAGTGGGCAGAGAGCATGGAGGACAAATGACGTCTGGTGTTAAAGTGAGAGCACGTGAACATTGGGTTGGAAACCTGTGGCCGACTGTCTGGTGGAGGTTGGAAACGAGTCCGT
>VUQR01004477.1:26147-52284 GCA_015108515.1 Hemichromis elongatus
CCGATTCCCACCCACGCATTTTCTGTTCAACTTTTGGTCTATCCATCCTTCTGACCTCATCGCTGTTATATTCAAGCGTAGAGGGATCCAATCAACCATAGTGTTCAGATTAAATCACAAATTATTATAATTGAGAATAATGGTTTCCATGTCAGTTTCGGTTCAGCTCTGGATTGTTCTCATACACGTCTGGAAGCAAGGGGGTTGGAAGCTTTGGAGTCAGTGGTGCCTACGTCCGGGTTGGGTGAAATTTAAATTATTCATGACAAACTTTTGATTTAATATGCTTATCTAAATTTAACAGCCTGTCTTGTGAATTATTTTTTTAAAAATACGATTTTTTAAAGCGTTTTCATGGAAAAATACATCTCAAAGATTTAAGTAAAGTCAAACTTCTCTAGAAACATAAACGCTATTTTCTAAAACTGGACTTGTGCTGCTTCTCGACCATGTTGGGGTGTAATTTCAGCAGTGTTGTTTTTAGGAGCAGTGACCGTCGCACTAAATGCAGATCAACATAAAATAGGTTTATTAAAGACAGGAGACAAGGATCCCTTAAGGTAATAAGAAAATGACACCTGTAGGACACATAATAGAGAAAAACACTGAAACAAAAACCTCCTAAAGGCATTAGCAATAATCTCCTCAGTACTGAGAAACATAGTGTGCCTGCTCTAGCTTATTTCTAGGGTTAGTAGAGCTTTCAGGCATGTGCAGGGCATGCAACGCGACTTTGACAGCGTAGTTAGGAGGTGCTGATGAAAGAGGAGAGGCTGGAAGCCCGCTGTGTCTCAAATTAGCTCCCGAGTCCTCTGTCCTCTCGCATGGAGGTTCAGGCCCTCACAGATTCTCTTGCATTACTCAGTGAACATGGATGTATAAACTTTTACACGTACGGCGTGCCTCTGTGCGTGTGGTGCAGCCAAATTAATCAAAAGGCTTCATTAGGGAAAGAAAACTATTAGATCATATTACTCCTTCTTTTAAGGCTCAGTTGAGTTTAATCTGGGAACACACATACCTTGAAAAAGGTTTTACAGCCTCTATTTTAAATAAACTCCAGCTGACAAACTCTTTGAATAGATGCATATTTCCAATGATTTTTACATAATACAACCAATCAATTAAAAATGCATATACTTCATGTGTTTTGCTGATCAAGTAGTTTGGTTATTACACTCCTCTCAAATTGCAGTATGAGCTTCGGATTACCGCAGAGAGCTAGACAGACAGTCTGCATTAATAAATGAGAGAGAGCGCTCCTCTCGTCCCACCTTCTTAAATGTGTTATTGTGTACTCTCTCACACCCTTTTTCCAGATTCAGCAGTTAAGTATGTTTGTGTAGTGAGGTGGAGGGACGTTCATAACCATAAAGCTGTCTACAGCAGACGTCTTTTAATCACTTCTTTCTCCTTATGTTGTCTTCTCCCACATTCTCACTTTCTTTTCAGTGAAGGTACAACATGGCGTTTATGTGTATATTTATTTTTATGTATTCAGGAGGATAAACGATGCACCAACTTTACCAAAACGCTCTTGTAATTTTTTTTTCGGCTATTCCAGATGTGCACACACAGGGAAATAAAGGCTAAGACAGCAAGTAGAAACAGTCATTTCATCCTCTTACCTGAGAGAAGTTGAGTCCATTGAGGGGGTGACACTGCTCCTCCACTTGCTCAACTGCCCCTGTAGTCTTTCCCATTCGCTCTGCCTCTTGAGCTAAGAACAGGTCGAGCACTGGTGTCCCCCTGGACCGGATGTCCCATTCAGTGAGTGAGTTTACCATTAGCATAACCCACACAGGCCTCTTCCTCTCCCAGTTCCCCGCAATAGCGTTGAACAGGTAGTCAGCATACAGGCCTCGGCCTCGCTGGTCAGCTGTCATCCAATAAGGCATCATGTGTTTGACATAATCAAGATGGCGTTTGAGTCGGCGGTACAGATCTCGAGGTAGCAGGGTCTGCAGGTTTTCTCCGTGGGGGAGTAACTGGCAGCTGGTCAGTTTGGAGATGGTCAGGGGATCGGTTAGGTCCAGCTCAAAATAAACATTATTGCTGTCACGGAAAGCCTGCTTGGAGCTGTTGGGAATGAAGTCCCAGACTCGGGTGTAGGGCACGTGGATGGTACCAAATAAGTAAGTAGGTGGGTGAGGAGGTGCCCGCTTTACTCTCCAAAGGAAAGAGTTCATGTCGCTTTGCTATGAAAAAAAAACACACAAAGAAGAAGAAGAGGGAAAAGATTTTAACAGTACACAGAAACAGAAACACAACACCCATCATGTTAAAGCTTGCCTTAAAATTAAAAGTGATATATTTTCTCCTCTGTTGTGGTTTACTGGCTCATGGGCTCAGGTCAGCAAGTTAAAATTTGAAACACTATTTTAAAATTACTCCAGGGGAAGTATGAAGTCTAGGCAGCCTGGGGCTGAGCTGCGAGCACTTGCAGTCGGGGAGTTTATAGAGGGGCCTTCTGGGCTGTAAACAGACCCCCGTGTATTGTTGAGGTGCATACCTCGGTTGCCAAAGCCTCTTTCGGCCTGGGAAGCATTTTCAGGGTTGTGGTGCAAATATACTACACTGGAGCTCATAAAAGCCATGAAAGAAGCCTGCACTCAATTCTGACCTCCCTATGATACTTATATTTGGGATTTTACTTTCTTTTTTCAACATCAGGCATGAGTATGAAACGCTGACAGTCGTAAGTACAGCACTGATTTTGTCTTCAATGCTTGTGTTACAGCTTTTTATACTATTGTGGTTATCTTTAATAGAAAACAATGTCAAAATTGAAATTAAATAATCACATTCATTCTAAATGAATATAAAGCTCTACTGCACTTAAAACATGTTTCTTATTAGCTTCTCTGCAAATGTGCTTTGCGTGTGCTATGACTTTGATGTTGGCAATATTTAAATATGACAAAAAAATAGCTTTTATAAACAATATCAAACTTCTGGCTTCTGAGACACAGTGCAATCAGGCATTTGAGGGATGAAACCCATTACTGCAAAATAAAGTTATTCTTAGAAAATGTTTACTTTTTAAATTTATTCAAGATTTTCTTCAGCTGTGCTCCACTGCAGACTGCCAACGCTGCCTTTGTCATTTCAACTTTTCAAATAGTGGTGCGCTTGTGGTATGTTTTTTTTTTTGTTTTTTAATTATCATAATTAATTGCAATTTACATACCATAATTACTGGCACCATCTTGCGCTAGACAAAATAAATCAAAATGACCATATTTGATTTCAGGGCAGCATTCGGTTTTTGCAGATACACGTTTGTTTCTGTTTCTAACCTCATTTTCACTTTGGCCAAGGCCACTAGTCTGCGACGACTAACGGAAAAGGTTCGGACGGGATTAGAAGCATTAGCGCATTCAATATCATATTTTGGAAGGGCGGAAACTAATACAGCATTTTTGCGTGTCTAGTTTGTCCACCGTTAACGACGTGTACTTAGGCCTAACCGTAAAACGAAGACGTTTTGACGTGGAAAGTGAGTCTGTGTTCGTCACTCTCGTCTAAGACCTGAAAAGAGGCGAGAGCCTCTCTACTAAGGCAGCTTTGACTTTTCTGGCGAGCCTTGACGCACGGGGTTCCTTTTTTTTATGGGGGTAATTACTCTTAACAGAAAACAGAGACCACTGTACTGATGCATTAGAAATCACATGGAGCAAGCCTTCAGCCATATCTGACAACAGTACTATTATTCGCATATAGGACATAGCCGAATGCAACAAAGTTTGTGATCTGTAAACGACTCCTTAATGATATCCTCAGAAACACAAGTGCCAAGTGTTTTGTGTTTTTTGTTTATCAGACTGTTTCTGGGCTTCTGGGCTATGCAGTTTTCATTTGCTGCATTTTTTTTTCCAACAGGAAAGCGTGTTGGATATGATTCCCGAAGTCATGATTGCCATTAACTTTCTCCCCGCTCTTTTTGTGGAATATGCAAGAAGTGGAAGGCAGACAGCCGGCTGGGCAAGCACATTAACGGAGCTGGAATATGTCCGGGCTGCACTCCGGCACTTCCTCACGGTCTGCGCGTTCAAGCCACATCCATAATTTTACCAATATACCCGATAAGTGTTTTAATAAGCCGCCACAGTACTGAAACACGATCACTTCTGAAAGGTCACTGAAACTTTCCCAAATGAAGTAAGTCACCCGTGGGTGTTCCCACTTGCGTTTGTCACATAAACAGCCATAAAGTTGGCAAACGGTAACAGTTTCTCTTGGCAGTCTCCTTCATGTTAAGTCCCCAATCCACAGCTTTACTGCAGTATAAGGGTCCTCGAGGCACTACATATATACCTGAACATTTGGCACAAAAAGGCACAAAACGTTTTATTTCCACAAAGCTGCTTGGCGAATTATTATTATAACTTTAAGTTGTTAATATTATTATAATTTTAAGTATAAGTAATAAGAAATTGTAAGGATGTTTGATATCAGTGTAAGCCTTTGCGCTTGTTATAGACAAGTGTATAAGTCAGAAAAACAGCCTAATGACAAACTAGACTCTATGGTCACTGCGCCCCCCCCGTCGTAAAATCTCCCTTCAAAATGACCCAATGCCTCCGTTAAGTTTCACCATATTATTCAAAAAGAAGTTGTTAGAGAGGAAGGGGAGTTTAGGATGAACAGACAACAAGTGTCACAAAGCTGTAGGGTTATTACCCCCATTCAGTTCTGTGGGCTAAATAACAACCTTGTCGGGGTCAAATTTTTGCTTAGAGTAGCCTAGGTTATTATTAACTTTCAAATACCCGTCCATTCCGGTGCACACGGGGACTCACTGACTTAAGAAAGCCCTCCCAACACGACTCACCGACTTTGGTGCGTCGCACTGTCTCGGTCTGCCCGGTCGGTCTGCGCCCCAGGGTGCCACAGCGTGCAGCAGCGCGCTCAGGAAGACCCAGTTGATTCCCGGCAGAAAGACCATCGCGCTGATGTTATAGGACACTTGTAGGAGTCAGCTCACAGCGGACTTTTCTCTCTTTTCACTCTGTCTTCTCTGTTATTGCCCGTTTTCTCGTCTCCTTTGAAGTAAAAAAAAAAAAAAAAAAAAAGTTACCGGTGGCCTCTGGGCTCATATGTGCAGGTCGGCGAGAGGACCCTTCCGCCTCCTCGCCATTCCCGACGCACTCCACTTGTGAATGTGTCTGTTTCTGTTCTAAACTTTTCTTGACTCCTTCCAACACGGTGCAGTCCTGAAGCAGGAGCTAAACACTCTTTGGAGAGTTTGCGCTCCACGAACTTGGAGCGTCTTGACTGGGGAAGAGGGAGGTGGGACGGTCTGAGTGAGTACCCCACCCCACCCAAATACACACAGCCCAGGTTCTTTTAAGAGGAGGGAGCGCAGGTTCATAGAGAGATGACAGGTTTCCGTGCAACTAGCCACGCAGACCCGAGTTTATTCGAATTAATCTTCTTATTAGCTGCATATTAAGAATATTTTCGTTCACATTTCGATCTTCATTATTTTAAATAAACCGAACTCAGGAACTCGGTTTATTTTTATTGATCTTGATGAGCTTAAAGATGTGATTTTATATTCTGTTACTGCGGGGTTTCCTTGATATTACCTGTTAAACTCTTGCAGAGTGAAGCTATTGAAAGACTTGTCCTCTTTTGCAGATGGTATTCTAGATCAGTGTCTATATGTTCATTATTTTTTCTTAAATAAAACTATACATCATTGCTATTGTGGTTTTTATACCACAGCCATGCACTGTGATTGGGTATTTGTACCTCATTATTATGAGCGAGGCTGTCACCACCAACCAAGAGCCCAGAGGGCTCACAGTACTAGCAGCCCAGAGATTTGTTTGGTTTGGTTTTCGGCAGAGTCATTTTAAAGATGTAAATGAACACTATTTCAAATGTTGTCATGTGCTTCCTCACCAGTAGGATCCCATTCATCTCTGTCCTTCTCTGTTTGACATGCCTGCAGCAATAGGCTGCATTTGAACGGTATGGATAATCTTAGACCTTATATGCATGATTAATGGATGCAAATAAACAGGTCCAAGCAAAGACAACTGTGAGAAGTCTTTTATTTATCTTCATTCCACCACTCTTCTTAAGATGTATAAGTCATGATGAGGAGCATGGAGTCTGAAATCAACGCATGTGTTGAGAGATAGTGGCCCCTCTGTGCAGGCACCGATGTCAACGCTCCACTACTCTACTGTGACCTCAGTTATTGTCTAAGTGGCAGACAGCGTGACAGAGTCAAGTAGTGGAAATTTATCATGGGGACCCCTCAAACAAGTGACACCGGGCCCCTCCCTGCAGGCTGGGCAGACAGACCTCAGACAAGCAACTCTTTGTCCTCTTTCATGTTCTCCCCTCCTCTCCACTCCTCTTCTCACCACTCCATGTTCACTTCTGTTACTGGGCAGCTCGGTCCGTCTGCAGCCTTATTGTATTTTCCATTCAGATTGGCTGTTTGTGTGGAGTGCCTTTGATCAAGTTGTCTTTTAACCAAGTTTCACGTTGTAAAACTGTGACACTTGTGCCCTTTGACTCTCGACTCTGACTACTTTCGCTGGGAGTCATTTATCAAGATTTGAGAATCTGACAGGTAGAAAAGTTAGCATATTTGCACAATGGTCCACTTGAATGGCACCTCATATTTTCACATACTTGAAACAGAAGGAATATTTTATGAAAACCATGCTGATCAAATCTAATCTCTACATCCTCACTACTCTGTTTCTCCCTTTTGTGGCTCCTGCTCTGAGGCAGGTGTGGGATTTCAGTTAACGGTTTCATCTAGTCTAACGTGGCCACCTGTAGACCCAGGTACTTGCTTTAACCACGCCTTGTAGAAGGCTTCTCTTTGAAGGAGCTTTCCACATTCTTGGCCGGTTAGAAGAGGGCTTATGAGTGGCTGGCTGCAGGATATTCCTGGACTGGGGCCAGCACTTACAGCATGGTGCACGTATATAGCTGGGGACGAAAGAAGACTTTAAAGTTAATGTTCTGTTAGCAGATCGCAGCAACGTCCACTTATAGAGCGCACATCTGGGGAGGTGTTGGAGAGAGAAGGAGGCAGGAAAGGGAGAGAAAGAGAGTCAACTCGGCTGCAAAAGTATTTTTGACATGTTAAACAAGTCTGCAGCTGAACCCTGCCAATAGGCCTGTCCACACTTTTACTGGCTTTGCATATTTTTCTTTAATATGTCAATTGCATACAGCAGAAAGCATACAAATAGTGAAGGAATAAAGATGAGATTGAATGTGCCTTGTTAATGTCTGCACTGTCTGTCCATATGTCTGATATTGTGCAGAAGTCCTGGCACACAACCCCAATTTTAACCCTGTACCTTTGCCTCAAAGTGATTACTTGTCTTTTGCTATGTAACGCAAGAAGTATTATTTCTTTCATAAATACCACCAGTGCTCTGCACCACGTGAAAAGAAAACATCCATTTATATCCACTAAACTGCACAGAGAAGTGTAACTGTAACTGAGGCTGGAAACGCATGCAAACTATGTTGTTTATTATGTACACAGGGACCCCTAGTGGTGTGAAGAAGAATTAAGCATATGCACATTGTAGACAAAAGTAAGAAGAACGAGGTGGGATGGTTACCCTGGGGACATAAAAATTGAGCTTCAAAGAACCTAGGTATGAAGAATCTGAAGGAGTGGCTTATAGCTTCAGGCTTCCATACCTCAGAGTCTGACTGTCAAGCTCGAAGGCCCCACTGGACACTCCCTCTCTCTGCCTCTTTCTGGTGTCTCAGCTGGACTAAACACGCATTCCCTTCAGTACCTCCACCCATCTCTTGCTCAGGGTCTAATATCCTCTGTCCTCCTTTGAAGAAGTCGAGGAATAATATTGACAGAGTCTCTGGTGAAATGTTATTGTGGTTCCCTTTTCCGGATGTCCTGGGGAAAAAAAAAGGGGGGGTAAAATGTAAAGGTTAGGAGGTGGTAGAGAAGAAGGATAATTTTATGCGATGAAATATATCAAAGAATCCAAGCAGTGGGTGCAAAATGTATCTGTTTAACCCAGATGAGTTAGGTAGAGATAAAAAAGGAGTT
Source organism: Hemichromis elongatus (assembly GCA_015108515.1). Lineage (NCBI taxonomy): Eukaryota > Metazoa > Chordata > Actinopteri > Cichliformes > Cichlidae > Hemichromis > Hemichromis elongatus. The sequence goes on from VUQR01004477.1 coordinate 34,210, forward strand.
TAACCAAGTCTAACGTCTAAAGGCTATTTTTAGTTAGTCTCCAAGAATTTCTGCTGCCGTGGGTTGGTCATGCACACACTGATTTGTTGACAGCTCATTTGTGTTAAATAGTTTTTTCCTAGTCGGTGCAGTGATGTCCCATGTTGCAGGTCAACACATGCAATTGATGGCTACACGTCTATCTTCATCCAGAATGAGCAAAAGCAGAAGGGGAAAGATGAGAGGGAGAGATAAAATGACAGAGGTCACAGCGAGGGTTGTTTTTCAGAAGCATCGTCTCATATAGATTTTTTTTTTTAACATCTGTCATTTTTGGGGGGTGAAGTAAAGAAGAAGAGACGTAGGTCTGAGTCGTAGATTGAAATAATTCAGTTAAGTTAAATGAGATAAGGATTTGGATTTAGGACGTATCAAACAGCAACAGGAGTGTTTATTTTGTATTTTAATACACCTTTCAGGTTCTTTTGTCGGGCTGTATAATATTTAAAATTAAGTGATGGAAAGAAAATTCACACTTTCACAGTTTCTTGAGATGCTGAATGAATGAATGAAAGCATACAGCCACCCTTTTTCCAGTTATTTGTGTTAAGTGGTTACTGGCTCTCGCTTCACATTCACTTTGCAGACATATGAGTTATAGCCGCCTCCTCATCAAGCTCTCATCGAGCAGGCAGATTAGTATATATTTTAAAATGTTGAACTGCTTCTTCAAAGGAAGACGCCTGACTGAAAGAGTGGAAAACAAAGCAAATGTATAATAATTCCAATTTCAATTGTTTGACTGTCTGAAAATGATTCGAATCATCATATGGGTGATTTTGGATCTGGCGGACGCTCTCCGCCATCATCATCAAGACACCTAATGAGGGAGTATTTTTGGGTGAATGGCGTTGATGCTTTTGGTACATTTCCACAAACTAGAACTGTTTTGACAGCCTGTGGTGACCACACACCTTACTAATATGCTTCGTGTTGAAATTTCCATTAATATGCGCGCCACCTGTTGATCACTTTCCATTTAATGATGAGGGAGGCCCATCTTATTAGTAACAATGTAACTCCTAAGACCATTGTGGAAATGGCTTCTATGCTGAGGTTTTGGTAAAGCAGCAGTTTTGATCATAATTTTGTTTCTTTTTTGTGGTCATTTTGTATATGTGCACACATAGTGACGCTTTTCACAGAGAGCCGTATCTTGTGTTTGTTTTCTAGAGCCTATAATTCTCTTACATCAAAGGCTTGTCTGGCAAAGTCACCCCATGATGCACTGCACTCTCTCCCACTGATCACTGGCATTGTTAGTAATTGTGTTACCCATATCTGGAGCACCCCCTGCTATCTTCCCCTCTTCTCCCCCATTTACCCCTGAAAGCCAAAGCTGAAGAGTTGGAGGAGTGAAAAGGCTCCTCCTGCTGTTAACAAGATCTGTCTTTTGGCTATTTGAATGGTAAAAAAAAAAAGAAAGTATGGACAAATAATGATGTTTCCCCTCTTGTCATTTAAACATACATAGTGGTTCTGCTACAGATCTCACAGCTGGACAATGGACACCATTAATATCACAATATTATGGTAATACAACATATATTTTGCCAGTGTTAATCTCTGATATGCTGTTGTTGTTCATTGTCAGTGTCCTGTTTGGGGTTTATTCAAGCAGGGTTCAAAGCAGGCTACCGAAGCCAAATATGGAATTTTTCATTGACCATGGAGCACAAACAGCATGTGTTATGATATCATTAAATCAAAGCCTCTGGTCTGCACTGGTGTGCAGGGATCAGATGAGCTCTTCTCTAAGTCGACAAGAATCTGGGTTTGAACTTGACCTTCTTTTGAAGATTGCACAAATAAGATCTTTTGAAGATTATCATATTGTCCGAAGATGCTTTAATGCCACACCTATTGTAAATTTGTGGTATCGAAGATTAAAAAAGCTATTCTGCCTAAGAATTAATAGAGGACGGGAAACATTGGTTCAACCACTGTCTGCCCGTGTTGTTTTTCCACACATAGCCTTCCCTAGTTTGTCTGATTTTACACTGACTAGAGAAAGCAAAGCATGGCTTCGTGCCTGAGTCAGCCTTTGGCAGGGAGTTTAGTTTGGTGGCAATGAAACTCTGTGTGTTTATCCTGTATTTATCCAAGGTTTATTTGGTCTCTTGCACATCTCTCTGTGGTCTTACTGTACGCCAGCTGCTGTGTTTGAGGGGGTAGTCTTAGTCATAGACTGTCTTGAGCTTTGTTTACCCACATCTGTGAAGCTAGGTGTCCAAAATACTACATAGTGTGTACCTGGGTGCTTTGGACAGACATGTGGTTTGAACATGTGTTTGAATGTATAAAAACAATTCAGTGGCCTGATCTGCAGTTTGGGTTCCTTTGGGTTCCTTTGGGTTAGAGGCGAAGAAATAGTCTCAGAACGATAGCATCTTGACTCAGCTGCGTTGAGAACGTTGCGATTCCATAAAAAGCTCTTTGATCCCTGTGATTGATAAAACTGGACTTCAGCTATGAGTTCAGGACCAGTGCAAGGTTGGGGGCAGGGAGGGGCTGAATAATGCAAAAGCCTCCTCCATCTGTTCTTTTTTGCGTCTCTTTTATATCCCCGCTTTTCCCACCCCGACATATCCTTTGGTTTTCGGCTCTGTATATTTTCAAAATCAGTGTGCGCTTCTGTAACACTTGGCCCATCAAATTTAACCCACCCCGAACTCAAGTTCATGTATCGGTGCAGATATACATACAAATTAATCTAAATATGAGACGCTGAAAGAAGGAGGGTGCACCGCAGCACAAAGTGGAAGAAGAAAGGAAAAAGAAGCACAAAAAGAAAAGGTGTTGATGGAAAGCAATTGATGTGAAGAGTCACAGGAATGCTACAGAGGGAGATGATTAGGTCTGACTGATGGCTCTGTATTGATACAACACAGACATAATTTATTGCTTTAAAGGCCATATTTCAAGAGCCTAAAATTAATGGTTTGTGGAAAGGGAGCAGTGGAGGATGAGAAGTAGGAAGGCATTTTCAAGATCTGTCTCCATAATAACAACCTGGCTCAGATAAACACAGAGACTCAGACATGCATAGACACTGATACAGGTACGCACACATACATGCACACACACACACAAACCCCAGACTTCTTTCGGCTCTCTGGGCAACGTTCCTACTGCTACTCTTCACTCACACATAGAGCTGTTCTTGTGGTTGACAGGGAGCGGTGGAGCTGTCAACAGGCCCAGAGCCTGTTGAGAAGCAGGCTGCGCTACTAAGCTACACACACACACACACACAGCCGCTGATATAAACACAGATCCATACACTCACTTGCTTTTAAAATATGTCAAACAGCATGGCTTCTATGACAAAATACACACAAACACGAGCACTCGGTCAGAGGGAACATATTAAGCGGTATGACTGAACTGAACACACACAAAGAACAGAAACACATTAAACAGCATGACCTTTATGACTAAATACACAAACACACAGGCACACAGGCACAGACAAATACACAAATAGTTCTCTCAGGAAAAATCCACAGAGGTAATTTTCTGCTTCTTCAGCTGATCCTGAACATGTGTCACGGTTTATACTGTAATCTACAGTATGAGACCGAAAAAGGAAAACACACCAGCTTCACCCCGGCTTTCATGTCTAGATTTATTTATGGTCTTGCCTGGAGCTCTGTTTGGGCTTCCAGGGGATGTGAGTGTGTTATGCTGCGATGTGTATAATAATATCATTAACCACTTACCTTGGTAGAAACGACAGTGTGCCTGTAATTATTAAGAATTGTCTTAGATTTGCACTCCAAGCAAGATTCGTATTTTTTTGTAATATCGTTGTATTGAGCGAAGACTATTTATGGCATGAATGCGCTTCCTTAGTGGCAGTCCAAGCCAAGAATATAACTTAAATGCAACACATCAATAATGTTGCGATGACAGCTTCCAGTCTCCACCTGGTCTCACAGAAGATGAATTATACTCTGAATCTGACTGAGCTCTGATGCTCGGGTCCCGGTGGGGGGCAAACTTCGAGCCTTAATGCCCCAACAGGGAAGTCAATAATACAGTAAGTGAAATATAAACTGCATCAGTAGACGTGTAAGCATTTGCCAGTACTTTCACTGTAAGTGAACACAATTCTGTGGATCTGTTTTGCAGTATTTCATTCTACAATAGTGTTCAGCTTGAAAAATTGGACCAACTTTATAAATAATCTCTCTAAACAAGTGCAGATATGTATGGGGAAAAAAATCTGCTTTTATAAGCCAAACAGGGTTGATCTCATATGTTAAATGTATCCGCTAACATTGCTGTGATTGGACAGTGAGCCAGACCTGGTACAATCATGTTGATGTTTGATTGGTATCGTGACAGTATTATCATCATCAACAGCGTAGCATGTTAGCTAAACTATAACAGAAAGTAGCACAAGTTGATAGTGCGACGGGTCAGTTTTTGACCTGTACACGCCTCCAGAAATACCTCACCAGATCAGCAAAGTAAGCATTTTTCATCCTTAGGGCACCATGAATGTTGGTCTAACTTGATCCGGTGTTGAGCTGTTTCAGTGTAGACCACTGCTATCTCTGGAGCTATAAAATATTCAGTTTATAAGCATTTTCATACTCATTACCTTTAATATTTAACTTGATCCCTTTCTAGTAAAATGTACTGTATGAACGGTATGAAGGGCATTCATCTATAATATGCATACACTGTACATATAGAGTACAGTGCAGACATAGGCTATGTGGTTCTTGATGACCCAGTTGACCACAGTGACTAAGAAGATGCCTGACAATAGCGGCCTGGTCTGACTGCAGAGAGTTAAAAAACATGCTTTACACTCTGGGGAGTTCTGAGCTGTGCAGTCGAAGCGAGACAGTCGGTTGATTTATGAGCCAGAGTTGAGCCTAGCACAGTCTGCTGGGCTGAAGCACATCACCGTGATTGAAAGTCACATCTAAGCCAATGTACTGCCCTCTCAGTCACCACACTGCACATGCCCAGAGATGACTGAGTTCTGTTTTGATATTGGAGGCTCTGAAAATGAAGTTGACAGGGTAATATTTACAAAGTAACTCGAGCACACAGGAAACAGTGGTCCACCGGTCTGGTGAAGAGGCTTTTGGATTCTGTTGCTCGTAATTCTCCCTTTCTTTTCCTTATTTTTTTTTTTTTATTTTCCTGCTATTTTCTCTCACTCCCTTCCTCCATCCATCGCTTCCTTATACTGTCACATCCCTTCAGTCACACGTGGGTAGTCGTATTGAATTTGTTGTTTGGAAATCTTAGAGCCAAATCCAATAATGCACAAAAATAAAGGTAATCTAGCTTCCTGTATTTATCTCTATTGCCTCTTGCATGACCCCTTGTCTGACCAGTAAACAGACAACACAGATCAAAAGTTTGAGGTCACTTTGTTTTGAAAGAAGCATGTATTTCACACATATATTTAAAAAGTAACTTGAAATTGATAACAGATGGTTCAATAAATTCGTTGGTACTCTGGTTAGCACATTCATTTTACAGCAGGTTCAAATCTGCTGGCTGGGGTCATTCATGGTCTCCCTTTGCGAGTCCATTTTCATGTTATGTTAATTGATAATTGATTGGTCTGTGTTGGCCCTGCAATTGATTGCATCCTGTCGAGGGTAAAACCAGTCTCTCACCCACCGAGGGGGACTCCATCCTCCACTTACACTGAATTCGATCATTCCCGTGTTTCAGTGGCAAGCTGTATTATCTAATGTAATGTTATCATTTTAAAAGGTTGGCAAATCTTTAGAGAACCTCCCATTCAATTATGTCTTGCAGAAAATTTCTGTGCTAATAAAACAATTATTACATTTAGCTGGTTGAGTCATCGATGACATCAAACATCGTGTCTCAAAATGGTCAAAAATCAAAAAAACTTGCTTCTGAAGCTCGCCTGCGTTCTTGGTTAAAAGCAGATCTATTTCATGGATGAAGTTGGTTAAAAAAAAAATGGACTCCTGTTTCACCTTCACAGAGCCGCCAAACTGGCTCTGACTCGAAACAGAAAATAGAAACAGAAGTGGGAGGTATCTGAAAGCGAAGGCAAGCATAGCATCGTGAATTATTTACCTGCTAAATGTGCCGTTCACTTTTGGACCATTTTAAGAAATAAAGTAAAAAAAAAAAACTCAAAACCCAACAATATTAATGCCACTAGCAAAACTAACTGCAACACGGAAACCATGTTTTACATGGCTTGTGGTTTGGTTTAATTTCATGCAGTGATGTCGCATAAAAGCCGCATGATAACACAAACCGTCTTGCTACTCGCCCTCGTTTCCTCAGTAAGACTGTGTTTGAGTGGTCGGACAGCAGTGTGTATCTAGCAGCATTCAGTGATAACATCTCAGAAGATAAATGAGGCATGGCTTGTTGCCATCCATTCCTCTTTGCAGAAAGAAGCGGAAGATAACAGCAACAGAATGATGCAGGTTTAAGTCATTCATTAACAATGCCAAGAACATTTTTTAACACCAGTGATCAACATGAGCCTGGTGTTGTCCGTGATTCGAACTGATGTTGATGTTGTTGCCTCAGTAAATTCACCACTTTTTTGACAAGACGTGAACCTGATGCAAGATGAGTTATTGCTGGGTAAACAGTGCAGTCATAACTGTAACGATAACAGGAGGATAAGGAAACAAAAGTTTCCGCTACTTCTACTTCTTCTATTTTATTACAGCTAAACTATGAATGCTAATTACAAATTTGGACTCGAATAATTGTCGTTTTTCTCAGATTTCTCTCCGAGATGCTCAGTTTCACATCATAGCACGGAAAACCTTTACTTTTGTGCTTGCCCTTGCCTTTCACATCCTCTATGTGTTACAACTTGTAACATCAAACATTACACATAAAAGCCTTTCTGCAGCACGGGAGAGAGAAATGTGTTTCTCATTTCATGCTATTATCATATCACTGGACATGTCCACATGCAACTTTGTTCTGAAGACCGGGGATTCGGAGAGTAAATGAGCCACAGAGTCAGTAATTTGAGCTCTAATCCCACCGTAAGCCCTGATGGAGACTCAACTGTTTAGGGGAAATATTTACAAAGCCAGACATCATTCAGGGAAGGAAAGTGAACAAGATGCTGATAAAAATGACTGAATAATCCGTGTGTTCCTGTTTGTCTTGGCTTTGTTGGTTGCTATGTGATTATGAAGTATGCAAAAGGCTGAGAGAGAACGAGAGAGATGATGTGAGTAAGTATCTGATAAAGGAAAGGAAGAAACTTTGGCGTTATAATGAATCGCTTTTTTTTTTAATTAAAAGGAGACGGAAAAGTTCTCATATACTGTGATGTCAAACATAACATATTACAGTTGAAAGGGTTAAACAACAAATTCCCCTAAAGATATTCATCTTAACTTTCATCAAGATTTAAAAAACAAAAACATACACTTACACCTAAAGAAGCGACGTTTTCTTTTAAAGGAATTTGAATCATTTGTTTCGCTTCATTTGTTTAAATGATTTCAGCATTTTGTTTAAATAATGAACGCGTTTGAAAAGAATTGATTCTTGAAGATTAACTATTACATTTTGAAAACACACAGTATATCCTCAGAGAGAAGAAAGCTTTATTGATGAAAGCAGTGCAGTGGTTTAGAATTACTGCCCACTAAATCATTTTTATGCTAAGGAGTAACCCCAGCTCCATCAACGCATAGCTGGTGATTAAGCCTGGGTTCAGATGAGGGCTTATGATTGCATCTTAATGGGTTTAGTGGGAACAAGGTGTCAGAGAAAGCACTGGGGGATTAGCGATTACAAAAACGCCTCCACGAGGCCAAAGCTTTTGAGCGAGCTGCCAATTTGTCCTTCACCGGGGCAAAATGAAATCTTCTCAGCACAAATTCAATTAACATGCAGTCAAACTTAGCGAAGCTGAGGTGCTGTAAAATGGACACCTGCTAATGATTTTGTGGTAAACTCCTGTCGGTGTTTCCGGGGTTAAAACTTGCGTTTGCTCCCACAAAGTTTCAGATTGATTTTCAAAGCGGGTTAGTGTGAAGTTTGACTAGAAGCCTTTTGGCCTCTTACTACAGCGGCTGTGATTTATCAACAAGTCAGCCCTGATCTTCGGCTGGTGGGGCTTCCCGGCCCTCAACAAACTTTTCCAAGTTTGTCTGAACCCAGGAGACCATTCAGCTCTTAGGCAACAGGGCTGCGTTGCGGTTAACCATCACTCTTTAAAACAAATCTTATAATGATCCATGCTGTGGCTGCTACAAAGGCGGCGGATTTGGATCCGAGCCATAGAAGCACTGTTATGTTCAATGTCTGACCTCTGGCCCAAGCCTCACCCTTGCCACTTAAATAACCAAAGCTTCTGCCCTAGATATCAAGCATCCTTCACACAAACAACAGAGGGCACCTATGGAGCTCCAACAGAGACTGAGATGCGTTACCTAATTTTTACCTTTGGACCATATTTGTAAAAACAGTGACATGTGAGACTAAACTAAATCACTCCAGGTTTACCACCATTCAAAGCATGTTCTGCACAGTTACAAGAAGCCTTTAATTTTCTCAAAGCGATCCATCGATTGCAAGAGTGGCTTCCCTGAACATATCACGGAGTGTAAAGTTCTGGCACGCTGTGTGGTAAACCCACACATGGACACGATGAGCAAGCATAATGAAACCATCTATCTTCTCGATACTAAAGTCTAGCACACAGAAGGAACTGACTGTCTTATAAATCTTTTTCATAACCCCAGCCAGTTTGATCCATGCAGCTATTAGGATCCAGATAAAATGCGCCACGCTGTCTTTCTCATTCTCTTTCTCCAAGTTCTTCCTTGTTGAGCATGGAGGTCCAGCTGAGACACTTGGCAGGAGATGTGAGGGAGATGAGACAAAGATGTGTAGGGAGAAGGAGTTGAAGTTGCCGTGGGAACCACCCATTAAGTCCACCTCTGGAGCTGGCTCCATTTAAACCGTAAAACTGGAGTTCATTTGGTTAAAGATCTACAAGCACACAGGGAGGGCAGTGATGTTCGCACAGATATGCTTTGTGTCAACCGAAAATAAGAAGGCTGTGCAGAGAGACTGAGAGACAGACATCAAACTAATAAAAGCCATTTATATATTTATGCATGTGCATGTGTTTTGCATCTGTGCGTCATGTTGTTGACCAAACCCAAAGATAGTCCGCACATGTTTGAAGTGATTTGTGAGCGTGCGTAAGTATTTTTTTGAAAAAATGATTCCTAATATGTGGCTAAACCAAAGCCTTTTGCGCTCACGTGTTGTTTTTGTGCATGTCTGTGTATGTGATTATGTAAACCAAATCCAAGATGGCACGAACAGAAAATCCCCAAATAGTATTTACAAGTTTGTGAGGTTTGTGTCTGCGCATTTATACGTCTGCTGGTGTGTGAGAGAGTGCGAGATAGTGAGGGGAACTCAGTGTTCAGCCAAGGACAACACGAAGTTCCCTTTGGACAGAGGAGGCAGTCATGAATCAGGTGCGATACCTGTGACCCTGCCTTAGCAGAAGGCCAAAACAAACACACCCAAAGTAGAGCCGCGCTCCAGCTAAACTTCTCTCTGCGTGGAAGTAATTACTGAGGTGTTGAAGTTGTCACTTTTCCTCTGCTGTTGAAAATGTATTCACGTAAATCTCTTACACAGAAACCCTTTTATTTCTTAGGATAAAAGGCGCTAATGTTTTATTTTAGACGTGCATTATCCTCACTATGCATAGATGGTTAATGACACGTCTTTATGTCAGATTAACAGGAGGCTTTCCTGCTCTACAACGCGTGAATGAGCATTTCTTACATGATAAGAAAGAGCCATGAAGATCTCAGGCCACGTCCACACTAGTCCGGATAGATCTGAAAACGGAGCTTTCGCCTGGAAACGCTTTGAGTCGTTTTCACACAGTTGTGCATCCACATTAAAACGGCTCAAGACACTTACGTTCCAGTACCGCACATGCACAAAACGTAAGACGATTTGACCTGCGTCATTTCCATTTGTTGTTTATTTACTTTCCGGCTCTTTAAAACGGGCGGCGAAATGGCGAGACAAAGCACCGAATGTTTCAAATGGAATGATGATGAGGTGGAGTTGTTGCTCCGAGTCACAAATGAGTACATATTAATCTTCTATACAGCCACTAAAAACTTTGAGCAAACAAAACAACTACTGTACGATGCTATCTGACCATCTTGGTTGAAGTGGTCACGTGACTGCATCATATGACTTACATACGTCATCGTTTTGGAATGTCTCCATTTTGACCGTGCACACTACACCAAAACGCTCCGTCTCCAAATGTATGTGTTTTGGAGAGCGTATCCAAAACACTCTGTTTTCTGTCCAGAAACTCCATCTCAGTGTGGACGGGAGGCTAAATTGGAGACAAAACGATGTGTTTTTAAACAAAAATGCATTAGTGTGGACGCAGCCTCAGTTCCTACAGGTGCTCCAACTTTTTTGCATTACTTATAGCCCCTCTGTCTGCATAAAAGTAGTATTGGGACACACTGTGGTACCATACCCTTGTGAGCATTATTTGAACAGTACTGTACTGCAGAAAGTAGTGTGTTGCTATAAAAATGGCAACGAAAAGGTAATTAACATTGGAAGAGAGACAGAGTATCATAGCACCTAAAAGACCAGCCCTTTAGGTAAAGCCTTTTTAGTGGCTGTAACAACAAAGTTTTAGTTTGAAATGTAAAGAGAAGACTTCGAGTTGCAGGTTTCACAGGTTGAGTTGCAGGAAGGAGGCCATTAGTGAGATGCCACAATAGGAAAAAGAGTCTTGCCTGGGCCTTGAAATACAGCCAGACTACTGAAATTTGAAATCTTCATTTCATCATGCAGGAAAGGATTCTTCCATAGTGTGTGATATCAACTGTCAAACATGGAGGAGGAAGAGTGATGGCCTGGGGCTGTTTTTGGCGGATCGATTTGTACAAAGTGAGAGGCACCCTGAACCTAATCAGTTGAAAAATCACATAAGTTCAAACTATGGCAGAACTACCTTGGGGGAAAAAGGCAGAAGAGTGAAAGCAAAGCAACCTACAAGTGCCACACATTTATGGTAACTTGGTTGGGTAGAACTGCTGTAAGAATATTTGGTTTCCATTGTGCGGAAAAGATGACTTTGAAGAGTCATTTGAGTCATTGACATTTGTAAAACATTTTGGTTTACAAAAGGATTCCTGATTTATTTTTGAACTTTGATTGGCTGTTTCTTCTATGCTTTCATTTCACAGTACGACGACACATTAAACTATATATACATATATCTTTTTAGTGAGCTTAGCAGCCCTACTTCCCCAATACCTGCAATCTGACTAAAAGTCATCATTCTGTGGGGAACTGTCACCAACATAGACCAGCAGCATGCCAACATCAAAGAAAAGGACGTGTTTCTCTGTCATTTGTGAGCGAGAGCATCCATAAGTGTGCATATTGTACTCATGAATGAATACACTGTGCTTCTATTAAAACTCAACTCAATTTCTTCCTTATCTTGACAGTCGCATTCTTTCTGAATACACCTGATAAAAATCACAATTATCAAAGCAAGCCACAAATCATTACCAGTGAGAATTGTTAAGTTCCAAGCACAGCAGCTGAGATCAGCTCTTGGGTGAATCTATTACCGAGGCATTCAAGTGCTAATTTGAGTTTCTGCTGGCAAGTTGTGACTCAGCTTGCATTAAGCATAGACCTGTGTCACACTAAATAACCGAGAAAATGCTATTAGAACCAAGGAGATTGTTTTCTATAATGGCTTTCCTGCTATTTGTACTCACTTTAGTGCAAAGAAGAAAATCTTGCCATGCTTTGCCTGCTTAAATCCTTTTCAGCTGTCTGTTTAAATATGCGAGGCGGCTGAAACTATTTCAGCATCAAACTGGGGAAGAAAGTCCAGCAGGATGTAAACATCCAGGACAGATTTGATTATATGCTGAACCAGACTCATGTTCTGTACATGTTGCTTTTTTACCTTGAATAAGTCTTGCTTCCAATCTTCTGACTCATTAGAAAGCAGACTGATAGTCAGTTATTAGACTTCGTCATCAAACTAGAAGGACCAGGTTGTGAGGCCTTGGGGATTTTTGCTGTGCTGACCCCAGTGCTAGGAAGATATCCCCACAAATAAAACTGAGTGTGGACTGCCATTTTATGGCTTGGCATTGTTGATGCGGGTGGTGCTCCATAGCTACCACCTTCCCATAACCTCATGTGATTAACTGCACCTCCAATCCAGTTGATTTCTCCTTTCAGCTTACCTTCCCAAGAGATCCCTGCCTTTGAAATAACCCAAGATAACATTAACGATCCTTGGTCTAAAGAGTATGCAGTCTGAGAGCACATTCTTAATCAGATATGGTCTCTGAAGTGGCCCAATAGCAAGATTAGCAAACAGCTTTCAATAAACAAGGCAATAATTGACCTTGCAGTGACACTGGGCTGAGAACCTGTGAGATCAGCCTTGTTGCTGTTGAGTGATCTGTGAAAGATTGATTTGCAAGTAGGACTAAACTGAGACGTCTGCTTCACAGACTTTGATAATGAAACATTAACTCAGCAGAAATCCTTTTTTGCATTTTTGATTTTTCAGAATTTCCACATAACAGGTTGGTTGGATTACTTCTGTAGGACCTGCTTCTGTCTTACCCTGAAAGGAAGCTTAAGATTATAATCAAGGGTAGCTCCACTTTGTGGGGCTTCAAGAAGCCACATCAAGCAGTTTTAGAACAAATACTAAGGAGTCATTTCTGGGGAAACTTCATTTGGCTTACTGCCCAGTAAGTTTGCAGCTACAGGTCAGATGAGACAAACAGTTCCTCCATCCTTATGTTCCTTAGGCTTGTTGGGACTTTATTTGATTTTAAAAATTTTTTATTTTTTTTTAGCTGAAACAGAAGTAAAATCTCTGCAAAGCACTTCTGTACTACTATGATACATAAGGAAATTGATTTATTATAAGAAGTGATCGCATTTAGTTCAAACACTCAGCATTATTAATCTACAAAATTAGTGGTCATAGCTGACACAAGAAAACCTAAACCTAGACCTTAGAAGAAGAAACTCGACACTTGGCATCATCAGGCCAACCTGAACTTCAGACCAGGTGAGGGCGAACCTTCATATTGTGAATGCACAAGCTCACTCACCCTCTCTCTACCCAAAGGTGGAGTTGTGTGATGGATGTCCTTGCTTGTTCTGTGTTTCGCATTTTGGTTGGTTTGTCAGCTTACTGCGCTCTCCCAGATTATTGTCACCTCCATAGTCTGACCCGTCTGAAGCCAGAACGCCATTGAGTAGGTCAGTTAACATATTCATGTCTATTTACCTGAGTTTTCCTGCTGGTTGTTCTACCTGTACGTATAAATGCTTGCCTGGCTTCCCACCCTTTTTTGAAACCCATCTGGCATCCAGCTGCTACAAATGACCTGCTTAAGAAACAAGTAAGGTTTCAGTATCTAATGACCAAATCTGCAAGCTCACCTTAACCTCACCTTGGCCATCACTAACCCCTTCTCTGATCTCTGGCAGAACTACTGGGCTGTGCCTGTAGAGAAACCTCCCGCCAGTATTACTTACCTGCTCATAAATCACACCTTTTATCCGTGCAATTAAATCTGTGAAACTGCAGTCAGCTTCTGATTCCTCCCTTTTGAGTCCAGTTCGCGGTTAATTATGGCATTATGACATTTGATGGTGGAGATCGCTGTTCTCAGATACTAACTGGATGACTCCCAGCACAGGCAGCACCCGTCTCCTGCTAAACTGGCAGTTGCAAATAACAGAACTTGAGACTATTAGACTCAGCTGGATCAGTTTTATGTGTTAAAACACTGCAAAACAAATGCAGAAATGTAAAAAACCTGGGCTCAAAACTGAGCTGAGTGAGTATTGAATAGACTAGAACACTGCTAGTCGTTGTTACGCTCACTTAAAAACTGAACCATCCAGAATCTGCATGAACAGAGCATCCACCCAGCTCCAGAGCTGCTTGTAGATTCTTTAGTCCAGGAAACCACATGAACAGACTGAGCAGTTCCAGAAAGCTCAAAGACACCGAGAACAGAAGCCTGCTAAACAAAGAGGTGCAGGGACACCAACAGAGACTCCACTGTGAAATTAAGAATTTTAAAGCCAAGTTCTGCAACAGTGAGGACCTTTATGGGAAAGCAAATTAATTGAAGGCTCTGAGCTTGGACCAGGAGCTAAAGAAAATCAACTCTTTCTACCTTTAAGAAAGAGCAAAATAGCAACATCACTAATTAACTGCAAAAAAAAAAAAAAAAAAGGAAAAAAAAAAAAAAAACAGGCAGAGAACTTCTTGCAGCATAACTTTGAAGAAAGCAAGAGAAAGAAACCTTCAAGCCCAAACTAAGATCACATCAGAGAAAAGGTCCACAAAGAAGAAACTCGGACTGCTAAAGTATTAAAAAATAAAAAATATTGAAATCATAATAACACCATTTCCCTAAAATGTATGATTCTTTATAAATAAGAGCTTTTACAGTTGAGTTTAAGCACTGGAAGCCCTGCCAAGATTTAGATTTGGGAAATAAGTTATTTTTTTCCTATCCTGAGGTAATGTGCTTCCAATGTCTGACCACAACCATAAAAAGTGTAAAAACTCTGCAGTCCGCAAATAAATGTTGTAGAATTTGGGGAGAAAAAATGTTGTCAGTGAACATATTACTGATACATTCGCTCTAAACATATTTGAGACTCACCAAATATGTAAATGAATGTTTCCTTATAATCAGAGTACTACTGCATTCCCTTTAAAAACTGTCTTACTATTGATATTTAGTTATATTTTAGATCATTTTTAGAGAACTCTGGGAAGAACTGAGATGATTAAATAGTACAAATAAATAAAAAATAATAATATAAGTATGGTGCCAAATCACAACAGCAGTTGCCTCTGGGTGTTTCATATTGTAAAGTAACTCTGTAAAACTCACCGCACCCAGTCTGCAGTCTGTATTTCCCAGTGACACGTGAAATGAAACTTTTGCCCCCCCCCCGTTATTACAACAGCAAGGTGGTATTTCATGAGACTTTGGTGGAGCAAGCAACCTCCACATGCAAAAATGCCTTTCTGCTTACTGCAGGTGAACCAGCTGCACCGTAACTACTTTTCATTTATTCACGACTCGTGTGTAAATTGATCTGTGGTCTTAAATGGTCTTTTCATTGTGTAAATGACAGTTTAAATAATTATGATGGTTTTGTTTTCAAGGATGAATGCCACTGTAGCCACACAGTGTGTGTTTATGTGTGTTGGTAAGTTGTAATTACTGTGCTGGGCGCATTTGCATAAGTAATTATCACTGACAGACGCTGGTCTTTTCCTGTGTTTAGTCAGCCAGCTGAATCCCAACCAAAACGTGTTGTAAAGTGAACGTAATTCACGATAAATGTGCATGGGGGGGGGGGGTGAAAAACATGTCAAAATATTCAAATTTGATGTTCAAATTGTGCGAATTACCGGGATCAAACGGCTCGCTCGACACAGCTTCCTTGCCCATTGACTCAAAAGAAAATAGATGAGCTGTGAGATGAAAACAAGCCAGATTAAAGTCATTTCTGGGGAAACTTCATTCGGCTACAGTCTCCCTGACAAAACTCTAGAGTGTAATGAAATAAAGCAGACCAATAACATGAAAGTAAAAGCGCTCACAAGAATCTGTGGTTCTGTGTGGGAGAGATGCCTCTTTCCTCATCTGAGCTGACACTGTTGTTACAACCCCCTGAGGTGGGGCAGCCAGTGGAAAGTCTGATTTGTCATGACTGGGTAAATGTACAATCAGTCTGTGTGTGTGTGTGTGTGTGTGTGTGTGTGTGTGTGTGTGTGGGTGTGTGTGGGTGTGTGTGTGTGTGGGTGTTGGAGTTGATATTGCTCCTGGAGGTGCTGCTGAGCTGACAGTGGCATAAGTCACATGTGGGCTTCCTGTGTTTTACGAAAGCAAGAGGGATGATAGTGAGTTTATGTGTTTGCAAGTGCGTGTGCCCACGAGCTACAAAACGGTGCCTGTGTTATCTGACGTACCTTACAGCGCCAGACAAGGATTCAGTTACTATGACCATAAAGAAGCCGGGAGCAGTTCTCTTGGCAGAGATTATTATGCCCTGCGATTATCTGCCATCAACACAGAGCTGTCACGTCCTCCATAATTCGCCGCTGACACTGGCCCACCGCCACTTAATTTCATTGTCAGTTATGTTCTAGGACACGGAGAAGAAAAGCCTGTGTTAGGTAAACAGGAAGAGAAAGGAGCGAGGAAGACGCTCACCTTGTGCTTTGCCCAACCTACCCGACCCAAGCCTGCTGGGTTATTTAAAAAGATTTTTTTTCTTCTCCGGTTGATTTAAAGCAGTTTGCTGAACAGATTTTGGGCTTTTATTATCTTTTAAAAATTATTATCAGCAGCTCAGGCTCTGCAGAGGATATATAATCTATTTCTATCACATTTCATGCACTCACATGAGCCGCATGCACGTAGCACCTTGAGTTGAGAATGAATAATGACAGCTATTAATCTCCCAGACACTTGAGGTTTGATTGAATTTTCCCTAAAGCTAGCCTTGACACTGCACATTGCACACGATTTCTCATCTATTCAGGGTTTTTTCCCCCCGTATAGCTGTTTTCATTTATTGAAATTTGTGTGATAAATGGGAAGAACTGCAAGCAGAGCAAGCTTATCGGTCCAGGGATAGTAGAGAGAAATTGACAATGGAGATGAGATGATTACAGGAGGTCAGGCAGAGTGAGAGTGACACAGCATCGGGCTGAAAAAAAAGGAGAAAAGAAAACATGGATTAATGGAAAAACTAAATCACATCAAGTGGAAATTAAATCACTAGTGTTGACATTTCGGACCTAGTATCAAAATGGGCTCCAACATTATCTAATTACTAAAAGCTTCAAATATAGCAGCATGACTGAAAAAGTCCAAATGCAACAGAAAAATGACACTACTGGTCTTTTTTTTTTTTTTTAAATAACTGGTTAAAATAGTTGCTGGTTAACTCTTGACCCTAACTTAACCTTAACCTGGGCTTTCACACAGGTCACAAGAGTGATGCCAGTGCACCCAGAAACACAGTATCTGTTGGACTGTGCCCTGCAGTGACTGTTTGTGTTGTTTGGAACAAAGCACAAGCTCAATTCAAAATGGTTAATGTGCTCATTCACATTTTTGTCACGAGCCTGGGTCCTCAGACCCTGGCTCATGTGTTCTCTCAGGTTTAATGACTATTCTAAGTTCTATCAGATTCTCAGGATTGTCTATTTTTGGTTGTTTGGTATTGGCTGCTCCTGGTCCCTCGTTTCCCTGTGTACACGTTGGTGTGTGTGTGTGTGTGTGCTAAGGTGTTCGCACTTTGCTGTCACACCATTCCTGGAGAGTCTTCATGCCTTGGAGCCAGCCACACTTACCTGTTGCCAATCATCCTCGGCAAGGAAGCAGTACTTAAGAAAGTAGCAGAGCGGCAGTCAGTGCGGGATCATTGTAGCATGAACACAGTCATTGCTAATAAGGTGAAAGCGTTTCTGTTGGCTGGTTGTTGGAAAGTGTACTAACTGAAGCATCTCTTGTTTCCAGGAGGATAATGGAAATGTGCGGCGGGAGCTGGGCATTTATGTACATAAACACAGAGGAGAGCGCACGGTTGCATTGTAAGTAGGACTGCTTTCTTCCATTTGTGCAACATCTCTAAAATTAGAAATATCCTGTCTCATAGTGACGCTGAAAAACTAGTTCATGCATTTATCACTTCCAGGCTGGACTACTGTAATTCATTATTATCAGGAAGTCCTAAAAACTCCCTGAAAAGCCTTCAATTAATTCAAAATGCTGCAGCAAGAGTACTGACAGGGACTAGAAAGAGAGAGCAGATTTCTCCTGTATTGGCTTCTCTTCATTGGCTCCCTGTTAAATCCAGAATTGAATTCAAAATCCTGCTCCTCACATACAAGGTCTTAAATAATCAGGCCCCATCTTATCTTAATGACCTTGT
>VUQR01004480.1:3416-15789 GCA_015108515.1 Hemichromis elongatus
GACATTATCTAAAATCACCTTGGAAGTTGTAAGCCTGTCGGCTGAATTTCGAGATCTGCGTCTCAACCTGCCTCTGTTGAACTTTTTTTTTTTTCTTCTTTTAAACCTGCTGTTTTTATCTCAGCAACTCGGCAGCGTTTCTCGAGGTGTTCGTTTATGTTCCAATACATTTGCGCATCAGATGAAGACAACTCAGTGATCTTTTGGGCCAGGGGTTCCCAACAACTTCTTAGTTATTGTTAGCATATAGGTTGGAAGACCACAGAGGAGGAGATTCAAGTAGTAAAGGATGGTGGAGGGGAAGAGGAGGATACCGGGGCTAGGGTGAAATGGAGACGGATGATCTCCTAAAGGCATCGGCTGAAACGAGAAAGAGAAGATCTGCTATGTTTAGTCTAATTTCCTTATCTATACGATTGGCTAGTGAACTGTTAGTCATGTAAATTGTTTATTTTTTGATCATTAGTTATCTGCTGTGATACAGTTTATCTGCTGTTTCGTGCCAATTTACTTAACTTTTCTGTCTCACTTCATTAAATGTAATAGTAGAGCTAATCTCTGAGTACGCCTGGTTAAGAGTCACTGTCGTAGAACGACGCGGCTCTTTGATTGGTTTATTTTTTTCAGCTGTCAAACAAATAAAATGTCATTCTTCGTCTTCTGTGTGTGCACTGCAGAGACCTGGCCAACAACAGCATCAGCTGTCTTAACAGCGACATCTTCAAAGGTCTATCCAGTCTGATCCGACTGTAAGTCATTTGCACTGCTGTGAATATAATCTAGTCACGTCTTTATAGTACATCCCCCCAAAAAATGTTTTTTTTCCTTCCCTCTCAGAAACCTTACGGGGAACATGTTCTCTTCATTGGCTCAGGGGACCTTTGACAGCTTGGTGTCTCTGAAAGCGCTGTAAGTCTGCTCGTCTTGGAAAAAAACAAAAGAAAAAAAGTCATGCACGTGACCTTTGTCAGTCTGTTTGATGGCGCTCGATCACCTAATCTGACCCCCGTGGGGGGCGGGGTTGTTTTTGTCCATCTCCAGTGACTTCAAGACACCTTACCTGCTGTGTGACTGCAACCTTCTCTGGCTGCTGCGCTGGATCAAAGACAGGAAAATCTCTGTAAGGAACACAGAGTGCTCCTACCCACAGTCTCTACAGGGTCAGTCAATTACCTCCATCAGGCCGGAGCTCTTTACGTGCGGTACGGAGACGCACACACACACACATGTTTAAATATGATTATTTGAACATCCTGAAACAGAACTGTCCATCATTTTAACTGGCACTGACCCCGATCTGACAGTTCTCCTGTCTTAAACATGTCTATATAGCCGAGTAGCAGCTCAGATATCTGTTCAGTCAAAGTGGTGCGCTGTCCCTTTAACGTCTGTTTTGGTATCAGTGAGGTTAGTGTTTGGGTAACAGGGGCTTGTGCAATGACACGGGAGATAAGACAAGGGCTGCCCAGGCCAGCGCTGCCTTTGTTTGTACTTGCTCATGTCTTATCGGTTTGGCACTCATCTCGGTGAGGGATTATGAAATGTATGGCATAGATTTAGCAGAAGCTGCTGGCCTGACATGAATTACAAATGGCACTAAAGTGCAGAGAATTTAAAGACAGGCAGTTTTGACTTGTATAGGAAACAGAACTGAAAAATGAGCAGCACTTTTTATCCTGAGAAATACTGTTTGTGACTCGCTTGCTTGTTTTCCTCAGATGCTCCACTTGAGCTGCCCTCCTTCCAGCTGACCCCATCCCAGCGGCAGGTCGTCTTTCAGGGGGACAGCCTGCCGTTCCAGTGTCAGGCCTCCCTCGTGGCGGAGGACATGCAGGTGCTGTGGTACCACAGGGGCCATATGGTCAAGCCCGACGCCACGCAAGGCATCTTCATCGAGAAGCGCATTGTGCAAAACTGCTCGCTGATTGCCAGGTGTCACGATTAGTGTTCAGCTTTTCTGCACGTCATAGGAATTTATATTGCCACCATGACAGGTTAACATAAAAAAAATAAAAAAAAACATTTTCTCCTTCATGGTTTTCATCAGTGCATTGACCATCTCAAACATCCAGCCCGGTTTTACGGGCAACTGGGAGTGTCGGGTCAGGACAAGCAGGGGAAACACCACCAGGACGGTCCACATTGTGGTGCTGCAAAGTTCTGCCAAGTACTGCGTCCCTGAACGCGTCTCCAACAACAAGGGAGAGTTCAGGTAGTTGTTTTTTTGTTTTTTTTTACTTAAAACCACATAAGCCTCAAAAATCCAGCGTGATGGAAGATAACAAAGGTGAAGTAATAAATAATTTCCTTTGTGATTGAAGTGGGTGATTTTTTTTTGTTTTTTTGTTTGTTTTTTGCTGTGTTGAAGCAGTTGTGTTATTGTGCAAGCAGCACCCCCTTGTGGCCGAGCAGCATTACTCCTTCAGCCACCAGATTGGACATATTTTGGCTCACATGACACAACCTTAAGAGGAAATAAACATTAATTTAAATCCTCCCAGGTGGCCACGCACCCTAGCAGGGATCAGAGCCTACCTGCCCTGCAACAGACTGTCACCAAGTGGAAGCACGTACTCGGGCAGCTCCAGTGAAGAGCAGCGGGCTTGGCGTTACTGTGATCGCGAGGGCCAATGGGCAGAAGAGGATTATTCCCGCTGCCAGTTTCAGAAGGATGTCACAAGATTTCTCAATTTCATCAACCAGGTTTGTATCTGGTCATTCAGGCTATTATTTGCTTGCTTCCTTATACCTTTGGCCCACAGCTCTCCATTCAACCCCCTGATTTGTTTCTCCTAGATGCCTCTAAACGAGAGCAATGTGGTGACTATAGCTCAGCGCCTATTTGTCTACACGAAGGATGCTGCCAACTTCTCAGACAAGATGGATATCATCTTTGTGGCTGAGATGATCGAGAAGTTTGGGAAGTTTGTCGAGAAGTTTAAAGACGTAAGTGGACGCGCGTATGTTTTCGCATTTTTTTTCCTTCTCTTTTTAAAAGCTTGAAGTATGCGCTGCTGAGTTGGACGTAGCTGGAAATCTTGTTGTGTCTCCTAGCTGGGTCAGGTGATGGTCAGCATGGCCAGCAACCTGATGCTGGCCGACGAGAGGGTGTTGTCGATGGCTCAGCGTGAAGCCATGGCCTGCTCCCGCATCATCGCCTGCCTGCAGAAGATTGCCGCTTACCGCCCGGCTACACCTCAGGCCTTCCCACTGGTCAGCCTCACCGACAGCACTTTGCCACGTTGCGCTACAGATTGTGTATAACAGAGAGCTGCGTTTCACTCTGTTTCTGTTGTCCTTGCAGACCTCCCCTAACATTGCACTGGACGTCCACTTTATCAAGGTCAGTGACTGGAATGGTATGTCCTGCGTGTTATTGCAGAGGGCCATTCCTGAGCGCCCCCTGGGCCAGGACCGCCAGCTCACCTTCAAGTGTAACACGACCAGCTCGTTTTCCAGCATCTTTTACAAGGTCAGCTCCTGCCAGAAAAAAAACTAGATTGCAGTTTCTTTGTCTTTTATTTGCGGACGGCTTCTGAATTTATAAATAAATAAATCAGAGACAAGGATTTTTCTCTCATTGTGTTTTTTTGCCGTTACAGAGCACTGCAGCAGAGGCTTCCCTGCAATTTCCCCAGTCTCTTTTTACTGAGGCTGTACCTCCTGGGCAGCCAGAGGACACGGTCTACAAGCTCCACCTACTTGGCTTCCACAATGGCAAGTTTTTTCCATCCACTGGCAACTCCTCCCAGCTCGCTGATGGAGGGCGGAGGAGAAGTGTAGCCACGCCTGTCATCATGGCCAAGATAGGTGAGTCACCATGTTTCAGGGACAGCGGTGAAGCCTAACCCAAAACCTGACAAAAGGTCAGCTTGTCGAATCAATGAGGACACATCATCAGGAAGCAAACTGAAAACTTAAAAAGCGCTTCACCCAACTGTGTACTCTGCATCAGGTGGCATGACTCCACGCGTCCTGAAGACCCCCGTTAATGTCACCCTGCGCCTTTTTGCCCGCGGATCAGATGCTGTGTCCGCCTGCTGGAACTTGAGCCAGGCGGGAGGGCAGGGAGGATGGCAGAGCGACGGCTGCCGCATATTAGACCATCACGACAATTTCACAACCATATCGTGCAACTCTCTGGGCAACTACGGCCTGCTTATGGTAGGCTGGGCTGCTTCTTTATGTTCACTTGGAAGTCAGTCTGTGAGGCGATCAGCACCGATTAGAATTAAGAGTATGACCTCATTGTCCCTTAATCATATCTATTTATGACCTCATCCTTGTTTCAGGATCTCAGCGCTATGGAGTATTCCTCGCCAAGCATCCAGCCACTGCACCCAGTGATCTACGCCACCACTGTCATACTCCTCCTGTGCCTGGTCACCATTATTATAAGCTATATCTACCATCACGGGTAAGAGAATAAACCAGCGGTATCGACGGGCTTTCCCATCAGCCCCCTTTCTCGTTTACAGTTCTGCAATCTGTTGTTTCTGCGATTGCAGGTCCGTCCGAGTGAGCCGGAAGTTTTGGCACATGTTGATCAACCTCTGCTTCCACATCTCCCTCACCTGCGGGGTCTTTATAGGTGGCATCAATCAGACGCGATTCTCAAGCGTCTGTCAAGCGGTGAGTATACAGCGCCCGAGCCTCCCCCAGCCTCCCCGCTGCGTTTGCTTCCACTTTGAATGTTTTTCAGGAATAAGAAGTTTAAGAAGTTGCCTTTGGCTAAAATCACTGCACTTGTGAAACTCTGAGAGGGTGGGGTGTATAGAAAGATACTGTGGCTCGTTTCATGGCTTGAGGCAACCCTGTACCTCTCCTCGTGGTGCGCTGAACTGGGACGCATTGGTGTAAAACGATATGTTCTAACGTCAATATCTAACTCAGGCTGATGATGATGTCTTCAGCAGAAGATGTACTAAACCAAAGTATCTACAGTGTGCTCTGTTCTTTCTTTTATCGATTAAAGAATCGGGCTGGAGAGGCACATTGACTGATTTTGGTGCTACTTTAACAGTCCCCTCTCTCCTAGGTGGGCATTTTGCTGCACTACTCCACCCTCGCTACCACGCTTTGGGTGGGCGTGACCGCAAGGAACATCTACAAGCAAGTGACACGCAAGGCCAAGCGCTACGAGGAGCTGGACGAGCCGCCGCCACCGCCGAGGCCAATGCTGAGGTTTGACTCCGACACTCTTTCGCCGCAGCGGGCGTGTGGCTAAAGTGGTGCCTTTTTAGGCTCCGCCCTCCAAATGACAGCCTTGTGCAACCGCTTGAACATGTAGTAATTCTTCTAATGGCTTCAGAGCTTTTGTTCCACCCAGTTCAAGCTTACTAGCGTAGCTTTTTATTATCCTGGAAGTGAAGAAATAACCCAGAGCTTCACTTAGCAGTGTCTCTGGATAGCATAGGCACGGATGAATTAATAGCAGTGCAGCGAAATCCTTATGCTTGTGAGTACCAAATAAACTAGACTCGGGCTCTTTAACTGTTCAGATAAACAAAACTGTGCTTAAAACTGTGCTCGAGCTGTCCTGTGTTTTTACACAAATGATAGGACGCAGCGCTACGCTGTGTCATAAAACCTATCTGTATATATACTCAGCATACCTTCCCTTAAATGTGTATATGCCGTTTCTGTTGTTATGCGTGGCCACATTTTAGTGAGGCTGCCGCCACACGGTGTCACTGTGGAAGCCCAAAGCATCACCGGATCTCTTTTCTTTTCTTTTTTTTCCCCCTACATGTCTATTTGTTATTCAAGGAAACGGAAAGACTAAACGAGAACTACCTCTCTTTCTTTTCTCCGAAAGGTTCTATTTAATCGGCGGAGGGATACCCATCATAGTCTGTGGGATCACTGCAGCAGCAAACATCAAAAACTACGGCAGCCAGATCAATGCGCCATAGTAAGTAGAACTTGAGTAAACGACCTTTAAAGTTTTCTTAGTCTGATTTCTTGGAAGCGTGTCGTTTTATCTGGTCAACAGATTCACATATTTTTCTACCTTCTGTCTTTAAGAGAAATTGGCTCCGTAGTCGTCCAGGCCAGACTGCACCGCATTAGCTCGAATATTTTTATGAGGGAAAGTTTATAATCAGAACTGGAGGGAATAGATGCTTATTAATGATATGTGCATCCAAGCAACAAGAAACTGCTGCCAGTTTACGGCGAGCTCCCCCCGCCCCCGCCCCGCTCTCTACGGCGGCAGCTGTTTAGATTGTGTAGCGTGGCTGACTAATTGAGAAATCTGGAGCCGTATCTGTCTTGGAAGTCTTTGGAGCTTAATTAATTTCTTGCAACCAAGACAAATTCAGCCTGTGTTATTAAATGTAACGGGACAGTAAGTGTAAAAATGAGACGCAAAACTTTTTTCCAGAGTAATTTTGAGTTTCTCGGGTTAATAATCACGGCGACAGATTAAGATGGGGAGATGAGGTATTGTTTTAATGAGGACAACTTTACCATTAGCGTGTGCAGTAAATTTAAAGGAATGCTAAAAGCTGAGTTTTAAAAACAAAAAAACGTCACATGTGATGTCTGAATCGTCTTATCTGTGTCTTCATTAGTTGCTGGATGGCGTGGGAGCCGAGTATCGGAGCATTTTACGGCCCAGTAGTTTTTATCATCTTCGTGGACTGCATGTACTTCCTCAGCATCTTGCTGCAGCTGCGCCGACACCCTGAGCGTCGTTACGAGCTCAAGGAGCCGACAGAAGAGCAGCAGCATCTGGCTCCAGCCAACACCGAGGTCGGGCCGGATGCTCCCAGCGGCCACTGCCCCCCCCTCACTCTCCAGCTTCAGCCACACGAGGCGTCCTCCTCTATAGTGTTCCCGCCCCACACTGTGCCACTGTCAGCTCTGGAGAACGAGCACAGCTTCGCTGGCCAGCTGATGGGTGCAGCAGGGGCGTTGGGGCTGTACGCGGCCCTGTGGGTGTTCGGCGCCATGGCGGTATCGCAGGACCACCCCTTTGATTTAGCTTTCACCTGCTTGTTTGGGGTGGCAGCGCTGGTGCTCGGGGCCTTCATGGTTGCTCATCACTGCGTCAATAGACAAGATATGAGGCGCTATTGGTCCCAGGCCTGTTGCTCCGGGAGCCGAGCGTACTCCGCACAGGAGGACACCCTTCTGCCTCAGCCAAGCGTGGCGATGATATCCACGACAGGATCTGACAACAAGGCGGATGGGGAGTCAGCCAAGTGCGGCCACAGCAGTGCAGACTCTTCATATACGAACAAGAGCGCCCCGAGCATGCGCAACTCCGCCCACGGCAGCAAGCTGACCAATCTCCACGCGGAGGCTGCTCAGTGCAAGTCAGCATCAGCTTCAGCATCAGCGGCAGCCAATGGCGCTGCTATTTTGGACAACAGCCTGACCGAGCATTCACTAGACAATGAAATCAAAATGCACGTGTCACCGCTCGAAGTGCAGTTCCACCCCGTGAACAACGCGAGCAACCCGGCCGCCACCGTCGCCGCCACCGCCAACGGCCACATAAGCAGGCATCACAAAAACAGAGCGCGCACGCACAGGGCGAGTCGACTCACTGTGCTGCGCGAGTACGCCTACGACGTGCCTACCAGCGTGGAGGGCAGCGTGCAGGGCAGCGTGCAGAGCGCCCCCCACAGGAGACACCACCACTACGACATGGCAGCTCGCAACAGCCGACGAGCGGCCTACATGGCCTACAGGGAGCGACATCAGAGCCAGCTGCAACAGGACAGCAGCGACAGCGCCAGCCTGCCGCGGCGCTCCCGCTACTTAGATAAAGGAGGCGGCAGCACGCTGGGGAAAGGATCGACGGTAACCGTAGAGACCGAGCAGTCGGTTACTGCCGCAGGGTCGAGCTCAAGTAAAGACTCTGCTCCCGCAAAGCAGCCTGGCAGCACGGGACTGGAAAGCCACCCTAAGTCTTATGGGCTGAACCTTATCACTCACAATGGCGGCACGCTTAAAGACAATGGACAGGCAGTGGCTGCAATGAAAGCAGACAGTGCAGCCGCGATAAAGACCGGCTTGTGGAAACACGAAACTACTGTGTAGCAAACGTTTCTGTGCCAGAGACTGCAAAATAATGTGCTCACAACTTTAAGCTGTGAAATGTCTGGTTTAGTTGTTTGATCGCGCGTTTTTTTTGTTTTGTTTTTTTTTCCTTGAAAAAAGAAAAAAAAATTGGAAAATAGTCGCCGAATTATGTCCAATGAACTGACTTTGTAGATATATTTCTGTAAATGTTCTATTTTTATAACTTTTAATCCACCACTTTGAACGTTTTGTACATGAAACTGCATGGTCTGAGCTGTGTGTTAACCTGGAGCCTTTTTTCCTCCCCGTTTTCTAATTCGTGCCAACAATAATTAAAACAAAAGTCCCATTTACCTAATTCAGAGATTTGATTCTTGCACTTTGCACCCACAGTCTCATCTTTTGCTCTCTGCAGCCACTGCAAAGGTGAGTCAGAGCTGTTTTGTTTTCCAGGAATTACGCTCCCTGACAATATATGACAAGCTGGTAATTGGGTTTCTCGCTGACCTTCAGGTGGCCTCGGGTTCCTTTCGCTACAGTGGTGCAGCACTTTAATTGCAGCTGGCTATGGCTCTGGGCTCTATGGGTGTTTTCTTGCTGCCTGCTGGCAGATTTGATGAGTGCGCCTTACTTTCGGGGGGCACCCGCTGTCTTAATGCGCCCGGCTGTGATTGACAGCTGACTCTCAGGGCAAGTGAAGCTGCCATGAGAAGAAAGGATAATGAGAGAAGTGTCTTCTTCTCCTTGCAGCGCTTTCCATTCTCCATCTCCTCCACAGCTGACAGCTGAAGTGGAGTTCCACTCGCTGCTTGACATCGCTGTTGGGGCAAAGCGTGTAAGAGACTCAAAGTGTGATTTGACTGCTTGAGTACTCAAGAGATGAATTGGTGTGACTTTTTGCTGGGTGGATGCCATGTAGCATGTAGACTTGGTGGCTCTGTCAACAGCAACAAGCTTGATGGTGGCTCAGTTCCCTAGATTCGTAAGCGCATAGGTATATAACTTGGATTAGATATTAAAAATGATTTCGTTTACCACTGATGAATATTTGGTGGTAAACTGAAACACATGAACGCACAGGGTTGTGAGAAGCATAGCATCTCTGTCCTCATGCATGCAGGTTGTTATCCATGGAGGAGGCAAAAGAGAGGATTGGTGGGTTATGCTTCCAAATACATCTGAGCTAAATATGTATATCAATCACAGCCTGTAAATAAAAGATGGATGTAGACGATTTAACACCACCCATTGGTTTGCGGAGTCCAATTTAGAGATGTGAAGCCTGAAGTGGTCAAAGAGTGTGGAGGGCAAAATACAATTGTACGTTCAATCGTGGTTAACGCGGTGCATAAAAAGAGCCAAAGGTGCCTGTAAGTTTATGTTAAATAAATAAATAACAGGAGGAGGACATGTAGTATATTTAAACAACCAGCAACCACCTTTCACTTAATGTAGCGATAGCACAAATGATGCAGAACTTTACGTTTTAATCTAATGTTAAAAGGATCCTGGCACCTATTTAGCTCAGTCGGATGAGGAGGCAACCATGTGCCGACCAGCCCGGGTTCGAGTCCGACCTTTGATCCTTTGCCGCGTGTCTTTCCCTCCGCTTTCCTGTCGATCTTCACCGTATCTATCCAATAAAGCCAGTTAAAAGGCATGCATGTAAGACCCGACTGGTCGACCACTGAGAGAGTTTAAATGCACTGGCAGCACGAACTGAGTGGTTGGAAGGTCCGGTGTGAGAAGCTAGCTAGCGATGATCCGATGCTACAAGCAAAAGCATAGAAGCTGGGAACAGCGAGATGCTGTAAACTGGAGAGTTAAAATGTTAACAGTTTTGTTTTTTGAGATTTTCAGCCTGTCTCGTTTCCCTCGGGGAAAACTCTTAAGAGTTTCCAAAGTAAAGATATCCGCTCTGCTGAAAATAATGTCCCCCCCCCGACTAACATTTACTTTCCACTGCAGTGTTGCGGTTTCCAAACAAGGGGTCGGGGCCACGCGACAGTCGTGACACCTCTGCGACTTTTGGGAGGACCAAGCTCGACGTAAATGACACAATAACTCGTTCCGAGTGATATATTCACATCTTTACAGCCTGCCATTAACTAACCAACATAAAATATTGGAAGGTCAAACGTAAAATTATCCCAGCAATTTTTCACATGTAGGAACTGATCAGTAATCGCCGTCTACACATCACCCCATTCACAGGAGACGCAGAGAGGCACCGCAGCTCCGATAACTCCAATTTTTCATTAATGGCATATTAATAAAACACATATTTCACTCGGGCAAAGATATATTTCCTGGCCATCTTGGATGTGACAAATTATAATAAGACTTTTGAATTATGTAGAGAGCAGTTAGGCCTTGATTAGTGGCAGGCTCACTGATTCCCCGGAGGCACGAAAGAGTGATCTTCAAATAATCGCAAAGGTTCTTCAGCGCTGCCATCTGTTATAAAGTTCATTTGAGGCAGTCGGCGTGGCGGGGAATGACAATCGGAGGGTGTTGGTGCTGCGTGGGAAAAAGCTCATCAAGGCAAATAAACTGATAGTATCTCAGCTTTAAGATCACTGGGACACCTTGGGCGGAAATCGATAATAAATTAAGATAAAACAAATTAAGTCATTTAGGCCTTTTCTTAATCTCGTTCAGGAGTCTCGGGGTTAGATCACCCATCTCCAAAATAATAAATCAGCGATGAGAGAATTGCATTCGGACACCAAAAGCATCAATTACAGCTGAACGCTTTTATTTTCAGACACGGCAGGATCTCTCCAACCCGTTTCCACTTAGTGCGCTCCGTAGAGCGTATCCGAGCACAATTCCTTACCGGGAGGCCCAGGAACGACCAGGATCAGACAAGTGATGTGTTGTTTACATTTTCCAGTTGCTGCTCATGGCGCCCGGAGGAAGCATCTGGCTCTGTTGTGGAAGCTTGCCACTGGAATGAAGATTGATACCTTCTAGAACATGAAGCCATCTGACTGTGCTGATTGTAATCACGTGGATCTGGCTGTCCAGGGGATCTGCTCTTTAATTTTTTAATTTTTTCTTAACCTGCAATATTCTAATGACCCAATAGAAACCCTCCCAGCCCTGACATAGATTAAAGTGTTAATTAACATCAAGAGTTTGTCATGATCACTGTCACCTTTAAACATCTGTCTGCACCGATAATTGGTGATTTGTATTTTCTGGCGACCTAAAGCCGACACCTTAAATATTTGGAAATGAGGTAAAGACGCGCATCAATGTTAAGGTTATGTTTAAAGCGGACCTGTTATGCTAATATCCAGCTCCGTGTTTTTATCACAGGAGTCCGCTTTGTACAGGGTGGCAGCCCCTCAGGTAACCTGAGGCGATCCTCTCTCTGAAACAAGCCCTTCTATCTGTCTCTTTAAGAAGAACTCTCATTTTTTCCAATTGGCTCCCCCTCGCCTGGCTTCCTCAAGCAAAACCTATATACATTAACATAGATATTTGTTAGTTAAATACCATGTAGAGAGACGCCTGATTTAACGTGTGGCTATCCAAAAATCCTAAGAGCGTTTCCCAATATGCAAATACATAGTTTATCAAAACAAATCATATACAGATGCTGTGTGATTAAAATGACAACATTAGATGCAATGTTAAAATCTAAGCGTTTCGAATGTCCCTGAGCAGTCCTTACTTTTAAATGTGCTTCTCTTCTCCTGCCCTGTCTGTCTTTTTATATCTTTGTCCACCTTTGAAGTTATCTTGCACTGTTTTCTGTCCCTGAGAAATAAAGTTGCTGTGCCTGCAGCTAAGAGACACTTATTAGGCTCGCCTACTTCCACGAGGAAGTGAGGCAACCTCGTGTAAGGAGGTCCAAGCTGAGCTGACATCAGTTTAGCACAAGTCTACGTTCACACTGCAGGCGAAAGCGCATCAAATCCAGTTTTTTTTTTGCCCCTATGCGACCCATATCCGATCACGGTATGACAGTGTGAACAGCACAAATCCGATATTTTCAAATCCGATCTGGATCACTTTCATATTTGGTACTGAATCCGATACATATCCGATGTTTTAGAAAGCGACTGCTGTTTGAACGGTCGTGTCGCGTTAAATCCGTCTTTTACGTCACTGACACAAGACAGACGCCAATTATCAGCGCCGGAGAAGACAAACGAGAAAGCATGGCAACGGAAACTGGAGACGGAGTGAGTCAATGGACAGAAACTGAAGTTTTGGACTTGATTAGCATATGGGGAGACAATTATATTCAAGCTAAACGTTTAGGATCGTATTGTAACCTGCCTGTGTTCCCCATTTTTACTTCCGTAAACAGAGCGCGTTGTGTGTA
>VUQR01004481.1:2578-15863 GCA_015108515.1 Hemichromis elongatus
CCCTTGGGTTTTTTGTTTTTTTTTTGTTTTTTTTTTTGTCAAATTCGCTACATATAATTTAAGTCCCTGCCATTTTCTGTTATCCTTATAGGTGGGGGTAGTGGAGAATTACTGGTCAGCACCAGAGCAATCATGTCATACACAAGCAGACCTACTGTAGTTGTTCCAGGGCTCTAAAATAAGTCACATGAAATGTGAGTGCCAAATATTTCTTATTTTTGCTGTTGTTGTTTCATGTGCTTAAAATACTTGATAAGCATCAATTTACGCTATTAACTGATTAATAGAAACAGAGAGCTGGTTGCCAGAGCCAAAGACTGTGACAAGCATCTTTCACAGTCTCCACTTCTCTAGACGTTGCATGAGTGTCACTCAAACCATGTTTTTTGCTCCTTTTACAGAGAAACTGTGTGTTGTCGCTGAGCCTGTGGCAGTTAGACTCTCTGGTGAGCGCATTTTCTGTACAATCTGTCATTACCAATAAGAGTCATTTAATGGGGTTAAAAGAAAAAAACCTGTAAAAGTTTGTTTGTTAATAATGTTAATAATGAAGGAATGTAGTCAATAATCAAATGGCTAATAATGCAAAGGTTTAAAATTGCAGCAGTGTGTCATGAGGGAGATGATGAAAAAATAAATAAATTCAGGTTGTGCAATTAACAAGTATTTTTCTTATGAGAAATATAATATTGTATTGTTTGTCTGGTATGTGTTTTCTTTTTCTCAACTAATGTCTCACAACAGATGAGAAAAATTAAAAAAGGGAATAACACGACAATGCTCTGGGTTTCCTTTTTAGCAACTATGTGGCTAAAGTGGGAAAGACGAAACCCCATATTTGGTAGACCTTCAGCAGAACCAATGTCAAGGAAAGGACGACATTGGGATGGTAAATAAAACAAAGAAAGTAAAAGAGAGCATAAAGATGACAACAAGCAGTAAAAAACTTAAGCTAGAGGCAAACTGAAATAGGCTGTAAAACAGCTTCTGTAAAACAGCCTGTTACAGTTTAAGTGTTGTTTTCCATAAATCGCATGCTCAAAAAATGTTTTGTCTCTTGCCCATTTCTTCTTGTTCCATGTTAAAGCTGCACTTGAAACCTTGTTAAGATCCAACCATGCAAAATATGATTATTTGCCATTTTTCAAGTCATCCTTAACTTTTGGTTGGGACTAAAATGGGATTGGATAAGGGCTATTTAGTACATCATAGGAGCTTGGTCCTCAGGAGATAACTGAGCTTTCCTGCTCCATTTAACGATTCCTTTGTTTCCTCATTCCATGCTTCACTCCATCCATCCATCTCTTCTTATCCCTGGGATAGGGAGGATTATGAGATCTGTATAATGTGACGTGAGGCCTGTGACCCCATGATGTCCCGGCAGGAGATCCCACTCCTTCTTACTCACACATTCCACATTTCTCGGTGCTTTGCAATCACACTGGCCTGACATCCTCTGAAGCTTTGAATTTCTTTACATTAATGAAGTGTCCTGTCTAATTTCCCTGTTCCTCTGATGATCCAGAGGCAGATGAAGGACAGAGAACAGTTGGAGGGAAAATCACCAACAATAGCTTCAGGTTAACTGAAAGTTATTTAGGACAGAGAACAGGAGCTTAACAGGAGAATACTGAAGATGAGCACATATGCAGAATTAGTATTATATGTAGGTAGGTGTTACAGCAATGATATGCAATTACTGTTAATTAGACCCAGTTCAATTTTAGACAAATTTAGAATGATAAAATTACTGGTAGAAGATAACCTAAAGAGACATTCACATTAAGTGACAAGCAGAAACATGGTGACAGAAACCTTAGAGACCGTAGAAATCATCAGTCAACAATGATTGAATAACTCTGTCTTCTCGGGACCCATCTGATCAAGTTGCTGAGCAGATAAACATGTTTCCCATTGAATTTAAGATTGATTAATTTGGCTATTTTGACTCTGTGGTCACGCTAACAAACGGGCAGGTGTGGGGTCGTTAGGCCAGCAGCCAGTACCTGAATTTTGTAAAATGGTCATTTCATCAACTTCTAAAATGCATGGTGAAAATAAAAAGACAAAAGTGAAAAGTCTTGTGTGAGTCCTGGGATTTGTGCCACCATTACCTCTTCTGTCTTCAATAGTAGACCTGTTGCTTTTTCTTATCCAACAATAGGCAACCTGGGAAGTTAGAAATCGGCACTGAAAAAGTTCCCAGTGCTTTAAATCTCTGGGTTCCAAAACATAGGTTTTAGGGTTGGGTTCCTCACAGATGATTACTTAGATCTCACAGGGGGGAAATATGACCAAGCTTCAAAACAATGCTGTGTGGTTAGGCAACGGTGAGAATGTTTTGCAAACAAATAGATGGTATTGATATAACATGCTTTGAAAAATATTTGCCATGTCCTGATTTCTTAGCTTTTTGGACATTTAAATACTTCAACATGTCAGATCATCAAACATGTTTTAATATTAGATAAAGAAAACACAAGTAAATGCAAAATGCATTTTACAAATGATGATTTCGTTTAAAGGAAAAACCTATCCAAACCTGTCTGGTCCTGTGCGAAAAATTAATTGCCCCTCTTGTTAAATCATGGATTAACTGTGATTAAGCACAGTTTTTGGAAAGCTGAGTTTAGTTTCATTAGCTACACTGATAACCTGTTGGATCAAAAGATCAGTTAAATATAACCTGTTTGACAACGTGAAGTAGGCTGAAAGCACAAAACATCAAGTCAAGATCTAAAGAAACTCAAGAACACATTGGAAACAAAGTCACGGATATCTAGAAGTCTACTCCAGCGAATCATGATGAGTACCCTTATTCACAAATAGAGAAAACCTGAAACAGCAGTGAACCTTCCAAGAAGTGGCCAGCCTACCAAAGAGTGCACTGTTGACTTAGCCAGGAGGTCGCAGAAGAGCCCAGAACTCTAAAGAACGGCACGCCTCGCTTGCCTCAATTAAGGTGAGAGTTCATAATTCAATAAGAAAAAGAGACTGGGCTAAAATGGGTTCCAAGGTGAAAGCCTGACCTGTAAGATTGCAAAGGTTCATCTCATATTTGCCAAGAAACACTTTGATGATCACGAAGACTTTTAGGGAAAGATTCTGTGGACTGATGAGACAAACACTGAACTATTCGGAGGGTTTGAGTGCCGTTACATCTGGCATAAAACTAACAGCATCTCATTAAAAAAGCATCATACCAACAGTTGCACATAGCTGTAGCTGTGTTGTGGTTAAGGGCTGTTTTGATAGCTTGACATAACTGATGGAACCATGAAATGTGCTCTCCACAAGAAAAATCCTGAAGGAGAATGTCTGGCCATCAGTTCACGTTCTGAAGATCAAATATACTTGGGTTTATGATGGAGGACAATGATCTGAAAAATACTAGGAAGTCAACCGCAAAATAAAAAAAAAAACAAATTGAAGTAAAGTAGTCAACATTTGGCCTCAAATCAGATTGAATCCTTTGACATGACAGACTCTTCATGCACAAAAACCCTCCAATGTGGTTAAATAAAAAAAAAAAAATGTTGCAAATAATAGGGTGATAAAATTTCCCCACATCCTCTGATGTGAAATATTCTCAAAGACTTGATTGCAGTTATTGATGCTCCTAAACCCAAGTAGAATTCAAATAACAGATAGGTGCTACACTGTAGGGGTTTATTGTGGCAAGTTTTGCATCAGCATGGCGAGTGATACAAAGCCTTTATTTCTGGTTAATGGTGTGTGCTGTGACAAGTTTTGAGAAAAGGTGAACTCCTGTGTTTAACTTCCCCATAAAAAAGTCAGTAGTCAACCTGGCAGCTGACCCTTTTTGGTTTATCCACTCCAGTTTTTCCTGGCATGAGGCACCAATTGGCAGGTGAGGGTCTGCTTATATGTAGCATCTTTTTATATATCAACTGTGTGGGTGTGTTAGAGAACCAGTCCGTGCCTGCGCTGACTAGCAGAAACCCATTCTTGTGCCCAACTCAGCAGAAGAAACACAATGAAATCATTCAGCTGTGCTCCTCGAGATTGTTTTTGGCCGCAGAATCCCTGTAGGAGGAAACACAAGCCCACCTCTATACCTACTGTGTCTGCTGAAATGTATGGATTTTTTTCTTTTCCGTGTCTGCGGCTAAAGTGCAGCATGCCAAAAAATTATTTAATTAAACCTTCACTTTATAGGGTGCGATTGCAATGATTGTGTTTTCCCATATTGTGACGAGGAAATGTAGCTAATTGCTATTGATGCAGTATTTTAAAAGGGTTTTGGCACAGCCAGTATGAGCGATGGTGGCGACGGTGGAAAATGAACCAGGGTTTGTGTTTTTCAGTCTGCTAGGCCTTGTCCTGGGCAACACTGTGGTCAGCCCTCAGTCCAGAGAAAGTGATGATTAGTTTGCATTAGCTGACCGCTGACCAGAGGAATCCACAGGAGTTCCAGTAAGTGGGGCTTTAGACAGTGAAGAGAAGATTAGTGTTTAATTTCAGTGTATAGCCACCTGCCTGTCTTTCTTTCTCTTGTTACCTGTCTCACAGTCGGGGATCTCCCAGGCCCTTGAATCCAACAATAATCCATGCACATGTACTTATTTCTCACAGGCTTTTTAAAGATGTATTTGCTTTATTAGTGCGCCAATCTCACATATATTTCT
The DNA here is from genome assembly GCA_015108515.1 of Hemichromis elongatus. Classification (NCBI taxonomy): domain Eukaryota; kingdom Metazoa; phylum Chordata; class Actinopteri; order Cichliformes; family Cichlidae; genus Hemichromis; species Hemichromis elongatus. Next base: position 7,228 of record VUQR01004481.1, read on the forward strand.
CATATTGTAGTGTTCAAGAGGCAAGACACATTGCCATTAAAGGAATGGAATTATGATTTCATGGTATTGAGCTTCTCTTGTATGCTATGTACATGCATTGCTATGACGAGTGCTAATTAACTGAAAAACAATAATTCTGTTGTTTTGTTTACGTACAGCTTTTGTTCAGTCCTTTTTGTTGGCCCACTGCCTGCCCTGTAGGGTGTTAAAATTAGTTCCCTAATAATAATCATGAGGATTATTTTGTCCATTGTTTCCTTGTTCAGCAAGGAAGGTTTTACTCTTATTCTCTATAAATGGAAGTAAATTACTTTTGATACTGGAGTGTCCTTTTTTTCACACATTAAGTAAAATAAGTAGAATTTTTTTTTTTTAAAAAGCACCATAATGTAGTCGGCAAACAAGTTACTGAAGGGTTTAATGTGGCCTTCAACATGTGGAGGGTGAGGTGACATATAATGGCAAATACATTATGTTATGGCTGCAGAGCTCTGATAAAATCCCTTAAATTGTGTCATTGGTGTTGTTTTGAATTCAATTTTAAACATGTTGTAAACAGACATAATCTCTGTACTCGCTTCTTATCTTATCTCCTTATCTTCACTTAGCTTAGTATCTCAATAGCTGCTATTGCAATTTTTCCATTAAGAGGGAAAAGGCCAGGTGTTAATTCTGATGCATCATTCCAAAGCCTCCCTAAGTATTATTGCTGTCCTTTCCGTTATGACAATTGCGTACAGAGCTTCAGAATGCTTCTTCCAGCAGGATAACTCACCGTCACAAAGCTCAAATCATCTCAAACTAGTTTCCCGAACATTACAATGAGTTCACTGTATTGACAGATCTCAATCCAATCGAGCACCTTTGGGATGAGGTAGAATGGAAGATTTGTGTCATGGTTGTGCTGAAAAAGCCTCAAAAACTGTGTGATGCTGTTATGTCAATATGGACCACAGTCTATAAGGAATGTTTCTAGCACCCTGTTGGTTCTGTGTCATAAAAAATCAAGGCAGTTCTTAAGGCCAAAGAGATCCTGATCTGGTACTAGCAAGGTGTGCCTAATAAGGTGGAAGATGAGTGTCCAGCGTGAGTCAACATCTCTGGGAGTGCTACGCTTAGAAGAGTGCTCATAATGCCATCATGAATTATATTTACATTAGTTCTGCCATGGTTATATTAAATATTATTTTTAGATAAAAGGTTTGAGAAGTGCTATTTTTTCAGGGTTACATTTTTTTAATATTTCAGTGTTTTAGGTTTAAAATTGTACAGTGAACATTGGAAAATTCTATACTGCTTTAGTCGTACCTAGCTCTCCATTGGCTGTAGACACAATAGACTTGATTCTGAGGGATTATTACTGCTTTAGCACCCTAAATCCTGCCATAAATATTTTTAGGTGGATTTATTTAGCTTGAAATTGTCTCTGCAGAAGTCAATTTTCGGGAGTATGTTTTTGCCTTTTTTTAAATGTCACATAATGCTGTGTGTGGGGCCCAGCCTGCTGGTCATCACCTATTTGAGCTGCTAAAGCTGTAACTATACATTGTCCCTTCACCCAGACAGATCCAGTTTTGGAGCCTCATTACCTTTACCTGTCTGCCTGTGAGACCATCAGACTGTCTGACGGGGTCTCCTCCACCGCCGACTACTAGTCAGGATTAATGAGAGCCAAGCAGGCATCCGTCTTTTCCCACCGCTTCTCCTCTTGCCCAGCCAAGCTGAAGCCAAGGCCGACCGTAGGCCTCATTATTAAAAGCAATGGCCACGACTAAGGCCCTGTCTGTACAAACACACAGCGACGGAGCTGGGAGGGAAAAGGAAACCGGCTCGCGGGGGGATGAGGTTTCAATAAACGTCAGCCAGCGTCGGCTCTGTTTGGACCGCAAATTATTGCTGGCTGATGCTCTATTATTTTACAACCAAAGATCGCTGTCGAGAGAAAGGTAGAAGGGGAGAAAAGAGAAAGAGAGGGTTAGGAGAGAGGAGGAGGGAGGAGGGAGAAAAAGAAACTCTGGAAGGCAGCCTAAGGGGGAAAAAGGGTTAGTGAATACTATAATAATCTTTAAAAATATTACTGGAGTGGCCACAGCTAAATCTAAGAATAGGCTGGAGAAAGCAAAGTGCCGGCGGATGATTCCAGTGTAGATAGAAGTAGAGAGAAGAGTGAAGCAAGCAAGGAGATGGGGAAAGAGAGGAAAAACTAAGCAAGGGAGGAGGAGAGGAGAAAACGGGAAAGCCATGTGAGAGGGTTGTAAAATCAACACCTTCAGTAAACATAATTTACTGCCACCTCATTACTTTAGCAGGGAAAAATACACTTTATACCATACTGAAATTTCCCAAATGCATTAATATATTAAGAGCAGCTTGCATATTAAATGCATACACATACTTTCTAGACATTTTCTTTCAGGATTGTTTATGAAAGACATCAAAAAGTTATCCACAGGAAAACAAGCATAGCTTGACAATATTTGGTTTTTTTTGGTTGGTGGAATGAGAGATTCACAATTCATACAGATTCGCCTGCAGTTTTTTGCTGATAGTTTTATTCCTTTCTGGTCATTATGTCTAATAGCAAATGAACCATACCACACTACACCATGCAACCAATTCTTTTCACTTGCATTTCAGGAATTGGGTACTGGATTAAATAAAAGCAACTAAGTTGTGCATATGCCAATAAAGCTTCCCATGTTTCTTTCTAAGATGAGCATGGGATCAATTTGTAGTTTTATTTTTGGACCCAAAAGAAATCATGCTAAATACTAGCTAGCTTGGTTTCTAAAGTGTATCTAAAGTGTACTGATCCATCACACAACACAAAACATTCCAGTAATCAAAACTTAAGTTGCCCCAATTAACTGTACAGCAAGTCGTTATTCTTTTAAGACAAATTAACATTTCAACAAAGGCTTACAACACCACAAACATCATCAAGCAGTCAATTTTCAGTCATTCAAATGAGTTTAGATAACTAGCAGGCAGCTGCCAATGTACAGGGTGGGCCATTTATATGGATACACCGTAATAACATGGGAATGGTTGGTGATATTAAAGTCCTGTTTGTGGCACATTAGTATATGTGAGGGGGCAAACTCCTCAAGATGGGTGGTAAACCATGGTGGCCATTTAGAAGTCGGCCATCTTGGATACATCTTTTGTTTTTTAAATAGGAAGAGGGCCATGTGACACATCAAACTTATTGGTAGTGTCACAAGAAAAACAATGGTGTGCTTGGTTTCAACTTAACTTTATTCTTTCATGAGTTATTTACAAGGTTTTGACCACTTAGAAAATGTGTTCAGTGTGCTGCCCATTGTGTTGGATTGTCAATGCAACCCTCTTTTTCCACTCTTCACACACTGATAGCAACACCGCAGGAGAAATGCCAGCACAGGCATCCAGTATCCATAGTTTCAGGTGCTGCACATCACGTATCTTCACACCATAGACAATTGCCTTCAGATGACCCCAAAGATAAAAGTCTAAGGGGGTCAGATCAGGAGACCTTGGGGGCCATTCAACTGGCCCACGATGAGCAATCCACTTTCCAGGAAACTGTTTGTCTAGGAATGCTCAGACCTGGCACTCATAATGTGGTGGTGCACCATCTTGCTGTTAAAACTCAGGGAACGTGCCAGCTTCAGTGCATAAAGAGGGAAACACATCATCATGTAGCAATTTCAAATATCCAGTGGCCTTGAGGTTTCCATTGATGAAGAATGGACCCACTATCATTGTACCCCATATACCACACCAAATAATCACTTTTGTTGTTCCAACGGTCTTGGAGGGAACCATCCAATGTGGGTTAGTGTCAGACCAATAGCGATTGTTTTGTTTGTTAACGTCACCATTCACATAAACGTTTGCCTCATCACTGAACAAAATCTTCTGCGTGAACTGAGGGTCTTGTTCCAATTTTTGTTTTGCCCATTCTGCAAATTCTGTGCGCCGATCTGGGTTATCCTCACCGTGATGCTGCAGTAGATGGAGTTTGTAAGGGTGCCATTTGTGAGTAGCTAATATCTGCCGAAGGGATGTTTGATTAATGCCACTCTCCAGTGACATGCGGGGAGTGAAACTTGTAAATAACTCATGAACGAATAAAGTTACATTGAAACCAAGCACACCATTGTTTTTCTTGTGACTCTACCAATAAAGTTGATGTGGCACATGGCCGTCTTCCTATTGAAAAAACAAAGTTGTATCCAAGATGGCCTTCTAAATGGCCACCATGGTCACCACCCATCTTGAGGAGTTTGCCCCCTCACAAATACTAATGTGCCACAAACAGGACTTTAATATCACCAACCATTCCCATGTTATTACGGTGTATCCATATAAATGGCCCACCCTGTAGCTGTTTATATATTTGCTGCACAGCCCACTGCTATTGCTGGAGTCATAATAAGTCTTACAGATACCATAATTCCAGTGAAGCAGTTCTGCTATGATCCATTCCCTATATCTCCATCTTAAAAAGATAATTAAAAAATTATAGCCTTAGTACTGCCACACCTCTACAAACTTGTCACAAAGCTGGAACCACGTATAGTCAAGACCTTTGCAAGGTACTGACAACAAAAACTTAATGCACAAAATATCCACTGAACTGTAGATGTAGATTTAAAAGGAAGCATCCTCCTTTAACCGCTCACCAACCATTCAGGTACGGTAATATAGATATTTCCCTTGCAACAGTGTAATACCAGTGGAACAGTGACCAGTCTATAGTCCTTGCTTTAGCAATTGATTTCACAACTGCCAGCAACCATTCACAACTGGGCAGGGAATACTTAGCAGAATTCCTTAGCAGTTGGAGGCTATTGCCAACTAGTCTCGAGACCCTTTATGACTGGGGTCTAAGGCACCGAGGTAAATTAGAACTCTGTATTAGCACTGACACCATATCAGTAAAAAGGTGTAAGAAAAGCAACAGAGCAACAACTTACTCTTAAGCCTTGATTATACTTTGCAGATTTGGGAACACATTCAAATGCAGTACAAGTCATTATAATGAGTTTGCACAGTTACAAAAGCAGCAGTCACATGTCTGATAACAAAATTCACGTTACTTGGATCCATGGATTGGCAGACCCAAGTGCAACTCCAGCTCTAACTCCAACACTAACCCTAGCAGACACACAGATAAAGAGTTTGTTTCTCAAGTGACTACCTCTAGGTTTGGGTAAATGTTAAAGATAATATTTAAAAATCATACACAGATGCAAGGTTTAAAAATGCCATCTGCACCAAATCTATTAGCAAATATTAACTGTTAAACTAGTGCTCCAGCTGACAGATTCAAATGCTGTAATATTAAGGCAGCTTTGATCATGTCCTTACATTCATGTTGGCATATAGTTGCAACAGATTTGTGGTACTCTTTCAAGCTGCTGTGGTTGATATTACTCAAGAGCTGCTGACATTGCTTTTTAACATATTTCAGTCTGGATGCTCAAAACGTGATCTGGCCACACATTACAGGAGTGTGTATTTAAGACCTAACAAACAATTGTCACCTGAATAGCGTGCTGTTGGTGTGTAGTTGTAAAGACTTTTATGCATTTATGTGTCTCCACTTTCATAACGCAACATTACCCCAAAAATAGTTTTAAAAGTCATCTGGCCACGGGGGGAACAGTTTTTTTTTCTTTTTACCACTATAAAATTATCTTGGATTTTACTGTTTGCCTAACACTCTTGTACCCCTTTAATATTCAAGCATGCTCCTCTACTCTGAGCTACAGAGAGAGAAAAAAAAAGGTGTAACATGTAATGGGCTCGGCCTTGCTGGCAGTTCCTGTTGCTGAATTAAAATGCAACATTATATGGTTTGGCCAAGGTTAGTTCGTGTTAGCAGAGGCGCTGTTACAGGCACTTTTCGAGCCTCTCAATTGAGGTAATAAATTGAGTCTGATGGCTAATTTTAGGTGAAACCCAATACCTTGAGCTAAACTATGAGCCAGAGGGGACCATTTAATCACAATATGTCTGGCACTGCCGCCAATATAGAAAGAACCTGTAAAAAAAAAATTTTGAATAAATATGTAGTTAATAGAAATTCGTTTTAAGGGACTTCTCTCAATTAAAATAAAAAAAAAATCAAACTGTGGGAGGTAAAAATCTGATTTAAAATCATGTCAACTTGGCTGGTAAAATAGTGAAAACAGCCGTTAAACCAGCAGTTAACTCCAGCGATTTTGGCTCGTTCAATGCATTTCTATCTATTAGGATTTTTATACTCCCTGTTATTGAAATGTAAGCATTCCTTTTCCAGGAACTTTTGAAGCCTAATTTTTGTTAATACAGTCAGGACTCTTGAAGAGGTGACATTTGATTAGTTTTCACTCTGTCAGATAATTTAATAAGATAGCGGTAAAGAAATGAAAATGTGCATGCACGCTCGCTACACCAGCTAAATCGTTCCGTGTTAACGTGTCTCAATTAGCTGACGGAAAAAAATCTCCACAGCAGCGTCCAGTTTGCAGCGTGCCAGGAGCCACATTTCGGAGGCCACAATCAGTGACACAATAAACAATCTGATATTTAATCATTAGGTGAGGAATGAGCAGCGGACGTCTCTAATCTGCTCCTGCGGCTGCCGAAAAGCTGCACGGCATGCAGAGTGGAAGCCCTGAACTCTCTGTGCCAGCTTCAGCTGTGTGTCTTCGGGGTTTCAGCGGCAGACCTGAGAGGGGTTACATTGCATTGCAGGAGGCCTCAGCATGCCATTGCAGGTAATGTATTGTTTAACTTAACAGGATGGAAATGTTGGAATGATTAGTGAAGTGGCGGCGGTGTGCGCTCTGGAATCGATGAGAGGATTAGTTACCGAAGTGCTGAGGTGTTCAATTATATCTAGTGCTGAGCTAGGCCAAAACTCTTTTGGTATATATGTCATATTAATACTGGCAAGTTATTAATATTTTGGATTAAAAATGTTTGTTGTCAGTTTAAATTCCATCACGAGATAAGTGTAAGCTTCATTTTTTATGATTTAAGTGGAAAGGACAAGTTTACTTTGACAATATTTTCAAATCGAGTAAAAGCTTTAATCATTTGATATTATTGAGCACTGGGCCCATTCAATAACCAATCATACAAACATTTATTCTCATGTCATGAGAATTCACTGATTTCAGTTGAATTTTCTCATAGGCTTAAATGGAAGTAGAACTACCAGATGTCTCTCTTTATGCAGCCTTTTGATTTCTTGTCCCGCATCTTAAGGCAACGTCCTGCATTTTGATTGGCTCTGCAGGACATGCACCTTTTTTAAAGGCTAGCTTTCACCCAGTACACATAAAAGGTGTAATGCTACACTCATCAAGGCAAGTTACAATTCAATAAATATCGAAAACTTTTGGTGAATATATTAAAAACTACCAAGGTTAGTATAATTAACTAAAACTAAACTAAAAACTGAAACTGGAACAAAATAAAATAAAATTATACAGGATCAAAACCTTAGTTTTGCTATTTGTTAATTTGGTAAATATTTCATGACACTCTTGATGTGAATATTGAAGGTTTAGATGTCAGCAACTGCTTTCTAGAAGTTGTATTCATATTGTAGTGATTCTCCGAAATCTTGCCCCTGGCACTTGGCATTAATACAATATTAACTTAAAAAACAACCAAAACTATCAGTAAAACTAATAAAAACTTCAATCAGCAAACCCACTCTAGAAAATCACATTTAACTAAACTAAAAGTAAAAAATTTAAGATGAAATGAAATAAAAACTACACGTGCCAAAGTATAATAACTGGAAACTACCATTTTTGTTTGCTGTACAGGGAGAAAATATGATGTGAAGTGAGATACTATTATATGTGTCATAAAACTGCATTTAAAATTGATAAAAGTGAGATAAATTTGATAAATAAACTATGAGCCAGAGGGGACCATTTAATCACAATATAAATTAGATAAATAAAATAGATATAAATTATGCCATAAGAACAGCTGAACAATAAATAAAAAAGAATGCAGGAGTATATCAGACGACCTAATGAGATAATGCAATAGTCTTTACATACTTCTTTTTATCATCATTATTGTATTAATTTGTTTAGAAAGTTACAAATATTCTTGGCACACTCAAAAAAGGGAAATTGGGTGGTTATTGCATTTACAAGACTCTAACATGTGATTTAAACAAAACAAATTTATGTTTCTAAGGTGAACGTGATTAAATCATTTACAATCTGCATGAAACTTACCAACTTAGCACCACCTAAATTTATTTTTGTTGAAATGACAAGATAAAATCTAACAAGAGTGATTAGCTGGCTTAAAGACTCGCGATATCACAAGATCACATGTGATTTTAAACCACAGGAGGCAGGAAAGCACATGGTTTGCGTCGCGGTCATCTTTGAAAGGTAAGAGTGGATCTGTCTTCATCCATCTTGATGAAAACACTTTTTGCGCTAAGGTATCATTAGTTTGTCAATTCTTTTCAGGTCTGTTTATTCATTTATATATATTTTTTAATCTGGCTGTTCAGCCATTCTAGCTAGCTAACACGTTAGTGCAAACATATAGCACAATGTCATGCTAGCACACGCATGATAGCCTAATATAAAAGACATAGCTACTCCAAATGTAGATATTGTTTA
>VUQR01004482.1:3555-35460 GCA_015108515.1 Hemichromis elongatus
TACTCTATACTGGGATCATAACAATCATAGCCATTTTATTAGCTATATGTGTTCAGCTGCCCGTTATTGCAAATATCTAATCAGCAAATAACGAGACAGCAGCCCAGTGCCTCTAAACATGTAGACATGATCAAGATGACCTGCTGAAGTTCAAACTGAGCCTCAGAATGGGAAACTACTAATCTACTGAGATTTTTCCCTAATCACCCTCTCTGGTGTTGATAGAGAACTGTCCAAAGAAGAAAACATCCAGTGAGCAGCAGCTCAGAGGAGAATGGCCAATATGAGGAGAGCAAAAGTAACTCAAATAACCACTTGTTACAACTAACATGTGCAGAAGAGCATCTCAACAGCAGCAGAAGACCACAGCAGGTGCCGCTCCTCGCAGCTAAGAAAAGGAAATTAAGCCTACGATTAAACAAAATTGGCAATAGAAGTTTGGAAAAATGTTGCCTGTTCTTGATTTCTCCTGCAAATTTCAGATGGTAGGGTCAGAATTTGGTGTAAACAACATAAAAGTTTTGTAATGAGTATTTTCTTGGCAACCTTTGGGGTGTTTAGCACTGGTATGTATTTAGTAAAAGCAATATATTGTTTACTGGTACTACTTTTTGGATGGCCAGTGAGCTGCAGACAGGATGTGAGTAACATCCATTCTTTTAAGTAAAGAACGCTTAGAAAGACAGAGAAAATGTCAGGAGGTGTTGGACAAATGAACGTTTTTGATAACGGCGCAGAGGATTGGAAAACATATGTAGAGAGAGTTGAACAATATTGTCTGGCTAACAAAGTAGAGGACAAGAGAAAAGGTGTTACTGAGTGTGATGGGGAGCGAAAACATGGAACCTGTTGCGCAGCCTTATCACTCCGGCCAAACCAGCTGACAAAAGATTCAAGGAAATCACAGAAGTGCTCCAAAAACATTTTCCAACCGAAGCCACTGCCTTATAAAGACCACATCGAAGCACATCGTCAGTTCGGGGAGGGGCTATGAGACCGCTTCATCTGCGACATGCACAATGAAAGCACACAGTAATGACTCCTCACAGAGGACAACATCATATTGCACCGTGCATTAGAGATTGCTAAATCTGTGGAGACAGGGACAAAAGATGCAGGAGAGCTCCAGAGAAAATGCACAGAGTCCTGGTCTGTAAACATATTGCGTCCGCAGTGCAACAATAAATTAGAGATGTGCTTCAAATGACGCTGCTAATTGCTGGTTTAAGGAAAAAGAATGCCTTCAATGTAACAAAAAGGGCCATATACAGAAAATGTACAAATCAGAGCAGTATGATAAAAAGAAAAACAAAATGTGGAAAAGAGACAGAAAGTTGCATGATGTAAATGAGACAGACTTAAATGATTCTCAGGAGAATCTGTCATGTCTAGAGCCGTACACAATACAAGAAGAAGATAATGATAAAATATGGCTCACATCAACAAGGGGTTGAGTTATAGATGGAACTGGACACTGGGTCTGCCCTCTCACTGATCTCATATGAAGATTACAGAGACAAATTCTCCAATCTGACATTAAAATACACCTCAGTGAAACTGAAAACATACACAGGTGAAAGAATAACTCATCTGGGAAAACTAAAAGTGAAAGTGGAATATGAGAAAAATAAATGCAACCTGGTCTAAGGAGCTTGTAAAGAAAAAGGCGTCTGGACTTCTTTAGGTTGCTTGAAGACATTTTACATCTCATCCGACAAGCTCCTTAGACTACGATGGCCTGGATGACTGAGAACCTTCACAGACATAGATGACACCTGGAACTTTATGCTCTGAAAAATGGAGATGTGCCATTATTTGGGTGTGACTGTGAAAGACTAAAACAGATACTTAATAACCATGCTCAGGTGTTCCAAGAAGGAATACACATCCTCCAAATATTAAAGCACAGACCATACCGGAGGACAATGCAAAATCAAGATTTCATAAGGCATGTCCTGTACCTTGTGCTTTACGCCCTAAAGTCGAAGCAGAGCTCCAACGCTTGGAAGAGCAAGGAATGCTCACCAAGGTGGAATGGTCAGATTGGGCTACACCAATAGTATCAGTAAGCAAGTGATAGTGTGTGGATCTGTGATGATTTTAAGGTTGTAGTGAACACAGTTCTCTGCATAGATCAGTACCCACTTCCACAGATCGAGAACATATTCACAGCAGTGTCAGGGGGCATACACTTTTAAAAAAAATGCCCAGGCTTATCTTCAGATGGAAGTAGAAGAGAGCGGGGGGTTCCTGGGTGTGCAGTGGGTGTGTGAGTTCAGAGGGACAAAGCTACACGGAAATGCAGATGGACTTTCACGTCTTCCACCAATGCAAACCACCAAAGAAATGACTCATCCAGCAACTGTGTTTCATGTTGCACAAATGTAACCTCTACCTGTCACAAGTGCTCAGGTAAGAAGACAAACAAGCCGAGACACGATCTCGTCCCAAGTATACGATTTTACTGTGAATGGTTGGCCCTCCTGCAGCGACACTCAGTTCTCTGCGTACTCCACCCACAAAGACTAACTGTCTGTTTGCCAAGGATGTGTCATGTGGGGAACTTGTGTCATCCTGCCACCCAAACTACATACAATGGTACGACATCTGGTTGTGTTTAAGATGAAAAGTCTTGCTAGAAGTTATGTTTGGTGGCCACACATCAACTGTGGAATAGAGAACATGGCTAAATACTGCACTGGTTGCCAGCAGACACTGTGCCAGCCTCAAACAGCACCTGTACATGCATGGGAGTGGCCTGGCCATCCGCTCCATGACTATGCTGAACCATTTATGGATCAAATGTTTCTGGTTGTGGTTGATGCTCACTCAAAGTGGCCAGAAATCTTCCCTGTAAACCAAGCAACAGCTGCCAGCACGATTAACAGTATTTGGTCACTGTTTGCATGCATAGGTCTGCCACAACAGCTTGTAAGTGACAATGGTCGTTAGTTTACTGGAGAGGAGTTCTAGTGTTTCCTTGGGAGTAATGGAGTATGAAATATTATTTCAGCCCCCCATCATCCTGCAACAAATGGACAAGCTGAACGGTTCATCAAGTCCTTCAATGAAAGCTGGTCGGACAGATGGGAAGGCGCTACAACTGAAAATCGACAATTTCTTACTGGCTTACAGAAACACCACCCATGCAACAACTGGACACACACCTGAAATGCACTTCACGAGACAGAATCTGAAATCACACCTGGATTTGCTGAAATTAGACATTCGCAAGGATGTCTAACATAAACAGTCTTCCACAACAAGAAACAAAACCAGATTCTTTAATGTTGGACAAAAAGTTCTTGCCAGAGACTGAGACCCAAGTCAGAAATGGCAGTCTAGTACGATTCTGTCAGGGACTGGACCGCTGACATACATCATAAATGTTGGAGCCAACTTAATCTGGCGTAGACATGTTGATCAGATCCTAGATGCAGAAAGTCACATGGTTCCAGAGCAACCTAAAGGCACATCTACATCTCAAGATTCAGAAGCTTTTACCTTCGCTACACCACCAGAGGTTCAGGATTTACCTGAAACCACCAGTGCAAAAACACCTGAACTTTCCACACAGAGCACTACAGAGACTGAACTTATAGATTTCCAGTTCATTTTGCAAGGAAACCAGTTTAAATGTTTAACAGGAATCTATGTTGTAAATCACTGAGTAGGTGTCATATTTCAGTTTAAGTAAATTTGTTGGGTTACAACATTTACCTGAAAATATCTTGGTTGTTTAATACTTATTGTGGTTCATCAAAGCTGGATGGGAGGAACTATTATGTATTTAGTAAAAGCAATACATTGTTTAGACGTACTACTTTATGTAATGTGCAAGAGAACACCAAGTGTGGTGTTTAATAAAGTAAGTTACTTTCCACAAAAGGTGTTGTTGCCTAAGTAGCGAAGTTATAAGACTGAACATAACAAGTAAACAATGTCATTTTGTTCTTAGTTTACTTAATATGCTCTCTGAGATTGTATGCTTTCCATGTGTGTACAAAGAACTATAAAAAAAAATCCAACATTCACAACAGAAATTGCAATGAAATGAGTTATGTGACATGGGCGAATGAATATGCGGGGGAATTAGATCTAATTCCAAGCATCCCGAGCTGGAAATATATGTTTTGCAAAAAAGCTTTTCTACCATAACGCACACTGTTTGTGTGCAACTCCTTGTCCACAAGGAGAGTGAAGGGAGCAAAGTGAGACCCACAGAGGCAGAGGAGCATAATATACATCTGAGTAATTGCTTACAGCAGAAATGGAAAGTTACATTTTAAAAATAATTTAAGATTGATTATCCGACAATATTTTCCTATACATGGACTCCTGTCATCATGAAAGCACGTGCAGAGCGACCGTGTGATGCCTGATTTCTGGTGCGAAGCAGAAGCAGCAGCTTCTTCAGAAACCTCAGAAATCTGCTCAGATATGTGTAGGTGGCATCCAAGCTCTGATTCTCTCTTTGCTGCTGTCAAAGCAAATTATTTCACATGTAGCACACCAACACACACACACACATACTGGAGGATTCACAATAAGGCTATTTAAATGCAAATCTGACAGTTTGCATTGTCCTTTCAGATCATGCTTCAAGAAGAAATCATACGTTTTCATTCAGCGAATAAAAATTTGCAGGTCAGTGTAAAAGCAGCAGGTTGTTTTCTGTGTCAGACTCTACACCCCATCTCAATCTTTTATTCATGCTCATGCTGCTATTAATATAACTAATATAAAATTAGAGCATACAAGGCTACAACAGAAAGGCAAAAAGCAACCATGAAACAGAAAAGCTAAAGTTAAAACCGAAAATTGAGGGGTGAAGGTCTAGGGGGAAAGTGTGAAATGGCGTCAGATTTATAACTTTAATGGCAGCTGTTTGGTGAAGCATGTCATTAACATGTTAAATTACACACCTTACCTCTGTAATCCAAAGGGTGGGACCCTCTAGAATGGGATTCTCCCAGAGGTTACAAGGAGAATATGTTAGGGGAAGACACTGAAAACATCCACAGGATGCCAGGGAGAATTGGTCTGTCTTGGTTTTTTAGTTATTTTGAGTAAAAGCAGTCCGTATGTATGTATTTATTCCAAGAGGGTAGAGCTTTTTGGTTTATGGACCCTGTGAACAAATTTCACACTTTTAGGATAAATGACTCATTATTAAACAAATTCAAAGGCATGTTTTATTTTGAAAGAGCCGATGTGTCAAGCCTTGTTAAAAATATACAGTCATGTGAAAATAAGGCACCTTGCAGTCAATGGGCCAACCATGAAGTCCTCTGTATACCAGAGTATTCCAGTCAAATGTGACGCCAACTGTCTGACAGTTAAAGCTTGACCCAAATCTGCTGCTTTGCTGCTATAGGACAATTTGCTGTAATTGATGGAACCATGAATTCTGCTCTTTACAAGAAAATCCTGAAGGAGAAAGTCCAACATTGAGTTCATGCCCTGGGTTTACAGCTGGACGATGATTTGAAACACACTGCCAAGACCAACTGTGACAAAAGATAAGGTTTTGGAGCGGCCTTAAGTCAGATAGGGATGCTTTGGTATTACCTTAAATACTATCCTGGTAAACCAGCCATTGTAGCTGAATTAAAAGAATTCTGCAAAGAAGAGTGGACCAAAATTCCTCCACAGTGATGAGAAAGACTCATTTCCAAATGCTTAATTACAGTTTTTTGCTATCAAGGATAGCAAAACCAGTTATCATGTTTACGAGGCAACAACTTTTTCGCAGCACTCTATATTAGAGGGTTAACTAGACTCTCTAATATACAGTGCTGAGGCCCAACATGTCCTCTAGTGACCAACTGTCAGTGACAAAGATGTGGGCTGTGTGGATGGCCTTAACATTTAAATGTGCGGCTAACTGCTATAACTAAAATGCTAACATTAGCTTTGAGCGAATACCATCATTTAAATTGACAACTGAATATTTTGTGTTTAATGTAAATTGTCGTTTTTTACAACTGTTGTAGTGCACGAATAAAACCAAAGGAAACCCATTTTGGAGCTAGTTTAATGCTAACTTACCATTTAATGTAATGCATGCAGCTAATTGGCTGAGCAGCGCTATTAGCTAAAACATAGCTGAAGATTATGCTTTAGCAATAACTTGTTTAACATTATAAGCTAGTTATCAAAATCTGAATAAGGATTTTCTTTTCAAAACATACTCAAATTTTAGATTTGAGTATGTTTTGTTTGGTGGCATACCTTTAGGACATTAAGCTAAACAGTGCATAATCCTTTGTTTTCATGATATTTTTACTTCAGATGGAGCTGAAAGGATTTTGGAAACTTTTAATGTTCTTATGTAACTTTCATTTTAATTCGACTCAGTGAGCCTGAACTCCTTTCAGATTCATTTGTAAAAAAAAAAAGGGTCATACATTGAAGTGACTTTGGTCGTAAATAATAGACAAAATGGACCCTGTGACTAAAAGTTATTTATGTTTTCTAATGTTTCACGGTACAAAAAGGCACATATGTACCTCAGGCATAAAAGTAGACTCCTAAAGTGTCCTAACAGAGCAGGGCTGCAGAGTCCCCTTCTCTCTGTTTATTCAACCTCACAGACTGCCAGAAATATGACTTAACAACACTGCTAACATGCCATTATAATACCTGGAACATTACATAAATATCACAGCATACTTTATTTCAGGTTTTATATCATTTCCTGTGAGTGTTAGGACTAGGTCAAATCATCAACTTTTTCCAATTACTCCAAGCATTTTTCTTCCTCACATGCCCTCAAGCTCTGACTTCTTAATTGCCAAGTAAGTAAATAAAAGCGGTAGTTTCCTCAGTTGGAACATGTAAGCTGTACTTATGTAGGGAAATGATCTCACAGCAGGCATCAAGTGTGGCTAAGACATTGGCAGCACTCTTTGACTGTACTCACCACTTTCCTGTTTGATAGTGTTTTCCACTGAAATATCATAGAGTCTATAATGACACCTCAGAGCCGACGAGCACAGCCAAATTTTAGTTTACCAGCTAAACTGTAACTGCAAGTTTATACTTTAGATTTTGACCCAGCAGCAGTAGCTTCCTGAGACATGTGATGAGGTCAGCGAGGGTAAAAGAAACATTTCCTCAGCTGGAGATGAAGCGAGTGATAGAGAGCTGAGGAAGTGGAATCAGATCTGCAATAGGAAGTAAAGAAGGATGGGAGAAAACATTTGTGCTGGGGATTTGTTTATTTTCAGCTGATGAGAGAAGATAGTTGACTGACAGTAACCCTAAATAGCTTTATGTGATGGGAATGGGAAACAAATCCCCAAAAGTTCTGCTGGGCAGGTCTAGGTTTGTTTTTTACATTGGAGAGTACTTACGGATAAACCCTTAATTTAAAATGATGTAGGGTTGTTTGAGAACTGAAGGTACACATTAAGCAGGAGGTACTCACCCACATAAGTTTGAACTTCAGACAATTCGTTTTCTAAATTGATTGCATTTTGGGTGTAAATTGTCTTGATTCATGCTTAATTATATAGGTAAGTAGATCCCAAAAGGTTTCTTCTGTTCATCTGAATGTGGCGTTTTCAGTGGGAGAAATGTTTCATCACTCATCCAAGTGACTTCTTCAGTCTCAGCTTAATGCAGGTTTCCCCAACCTTATAAACAGTGCATTGCATAATGACTGAAAGCAGCATCACTGAAGGAACAATGGACTGGGAGGTCAGTTCCTTGATCATTAATATACAAATTCTCCTGACCACTGATCAATGGCCATGAGTGCACCAAAAATTGGTGCACCCGAAGGATCGGGTCCCCCAACACAAACATAGTAACATAGTGTACACTGTTGATTGCCAGGACTTATACATCAGGGTAAACAAACAACTTCTGGCAAAGAGGATGGCATAGCATAGAAAAGCTACCCTGTCAGGCCAGGACTATGCAGTGTATTTACACCTACCGGCCAGTGGAGAGTCTTTCAATGATGAGGGTGTACACATCCTGGGACAGGAAGGAACGCTGGTTTGAGCGCAGAGTCAAGGAGGCCATTTACGTGAAAAGTTTAAGACCATCTGTGAATCAAGGAGGGGGCCTAAGGGTACATCTGTCACCATTTTACAATGCTGTGATTGCAGCAATTCCCCAACTCTCCATGAATGATACTCATGGTCATTGATCAGTGGTTGTTGACCAATGGTTGTTGATCAATGGTCATGAGAATTTGCATATTAATGATCAAGGAACTGACCTCCCAGCCCAGTTCTTTCAGCGATGCTGCTTTCAGTCATTATGCAATGTACTGTCTCACTAAAAATGCTTCGTCCAGATGAACAGAATCAACTTTTGGGTGTAAGAAGGACATTTCATTAGAGAGCAAAGGCAGACCAGGTTGTCTCAGTAATGTTATAATGTTTTTGCTGTTTTCATAGTGCTACTAACAGAGATGAATGCATTCTAAACACTGAAAATAAATGACTAACCAGCTCCACTGTGGTTCCGCTGTGCTGCTCCTGAAGCCAAATGTTAATTTCCTTCCCTTTAAGTTGGAAGTTGAAAATTTTTAAATCCCTGAATAAAAGATCATTTTTAATAAAACCTGCATAAGTTATCTTTGAGCCATTTAATGTTTTTTGGATGAACTTGATCTCAACTTGCCGTAAAAGCTAAAAAAAAAAAGAAAAAATAGTGCTGTAGAGCTTTTGTCTACAAGAGTATATTTACTGGACAGCGAGCGACACAACATCGAGAAGGTAATGTTGCTCCAAAACAGTGAGTCCTGACTTTCAGGCACACACATACAGGTCTGTCCAGTTATTTTGAGAAATCAGTTATTTAGAGTTTATACTATATGTTGCCTACTTCATTAGTTACCCCTTGCTAGTACCAGGATGGACCCCGTTTTGCCTTCAGAGGTGTCTTAATTCCTAATGACACAGATTCAACAAGGTGCTGGAAACATTTGTCAGAGAGTTTGGTCCATGTTGACATGACAGCATCACACATTTGCTGCTGATTTGTCAGCTGCTCATCCATGATAGGACTCTTCGGTTCCTCTTCGGTTGGATTGAGATCTGGTGACTGGGGGGGCCATTTGAGAGCTCATTGTCAATGTTAAGAAACCAGCTGAGTTGAATTTCATGTTGCTGGAATCAGCCATCAGAAGATGCTACACTGTGGTCATAAAGAGATGAACATGGTTAACAACAATACTCATGTAGCTCAAAGTGTGCCATGCTTTCATGTTGTCTACACCAAATTTTTACCCTTCCATCTGAAAGTTGTAGTAAAAATGAGACCTGACAATATTTTTCCAACATTCTGGTTACTCTGTGTGAATTGTAGCCCCAGTTTTCTGTTTAAATGGACTTGTACTTATTTAATGTTTTTCTACTCCAGTTGAGTACTCAAAGTATTTTCTTACTACAAGTCTCATTCACCTATTGACAGATTAATAAAAACATCTTTTTCTGTACTTAAGCACTGTTAACTTTAAACTTTAACCAATTAACACGCTCTGGATTCAGTATGTGAGGACTAGAGTCTCTGTAAGCAGATGACATGCTCCATCTCCTGAGCTGCCTGGTATGGTCTTCTGCTGCTATAGCCCATCTATAGCCTTTCACAGATGCCCTTCTGCACTCCTTGGTTGGTGTATCAACTGTAAAATATCTAAATGTAAAACTTTATTGAACCAATATTAATTTTATGTCATTCTTTAATGACAGTAGGACTGTAACCATTCTCCCATTATGAATACAAATATTGTTTATCTACCAGCTGGCTTCAATCTGCTACACCTGTTACAACTTATTCATCACTTTTAGTTTTTTATTACTATTTAGGCTACTATTTAGGCTTTTTAAACACTTTTGTTGGGTATATTTCTATAACTATTTAATTCATTTAACACCATTTTTACTTAATTTTTTTAACTTAACATTTTAAGTAATTTGTTTTCTCTCTGTTGGATTTATTGTATTTGATCTGTTGGATATCTGTATAAATGATTTATCATACTGCAGTTCAGAGCATGGAAACTTAATTTCAGCGCTGTCAGCGCGTGCCTGTTTGTGTTGTGGTGCCCCGACGCCTTTGGCTCGGCTGCTCCGTCTGAAACTGTAAATGGTACAACTACACATGCTGTGATTTGTGTAAACAAACCAAATCCCACCGACAGACTCAGGAGGAATGTGTTTAAGTCCAACTGTGACAACAGTTTTTAAGATGGAGGAAATTAACCCGCCAGGTCTGGAGGTCACAATACTCAGAAATCGGCCTCGACTCACACCAATCGGGGGCTCAGTGGAAAAGCCGGGCTGTAAAGTAACACGTTTGGTTTGTCTTGTGAAGGCCTACCTGTTGTGATGAATCAGGAAACTTGAGTCAGTGAGAAAAAGGTAGAGCTGTGTATGTTAAACCTGGAACGAAAGCTGAGTAAATAAGCTAAGAGCGATCAAACAGGGGCAGGGGTAGCTTTCTCACGCTCAGACTGAGGTGAGGCGCTCCTTTAGCAGCACAGAATGCCTCCAGCCCGGTTTCCTCCTTTTGCACCGTGCCCCAGAATCAGCTTAACACCATTAATGGAGATGTTTGGAGGGGAAATGTGGGACAATATCACATCTACGAAATGCAAAAAATATTCTTAGGAAATGAAAGGAAATAATTAAATTTTCAGATAGAAATATGTGATTACAGACATGATAGTTGTATCACTGGCTTTGTTTCTGTTTCACTATGACTACTTTGCTTATACAGCAACTGTTTTTATGGCTTTCTAGGAAGAGACATCATTTGTAGCTTTCTTAGAGTGTACTTTGCCCAACAACAAGCAAGCAGGGTGGTAAAAATACAATATAAAGACTTGTAATTGCATCCTACAGCAGACTGATGCTGGTAATGTTAATATAACATCTTGTCACATTAGTTAGGCCTTTTGCCCCTCCTGGAGTGGAGGCTATCGGCGGCTGCCCCCCAGCACTCTCAGTACCGCCCATCCCTGTTATGTTGATGTGTGTCCCAAGGGTTCAAGCTGAGGGACTGTTTTGTGTTGCTGGATGTCGGCTTTCTCAGGGTGCCCCGCGTCCTTCCCGACTCCTTCTCGACATCTCTTCTTCCTGCACTGTTGCTCTGTCTGCTGCCATAAATTGATTTTGTTTAAACTCTTCTAGACGGTTTTCTGGGAAGAGTCAGAGATTAAATTGTTTTAAGAAAGTCTGGACTTGAACCACGGCAGCTTTTGTATACAGACTGACATTGGGTTGAACAAATGCAGCTTGGTCTAACAGACTTTCCTTTTTCTTTGTGTCAGCATCTGTCCCACTTTTGCTTAGTCCCAATTCCAGGAAGGTGAGTTGGACATCGGGCAATGACGACCTTACTTTATAAACACCTTGTCATAACAATACAGGAAAAAGAAAGGACTGTTGGTAAAAAGACATAATCCAAGCAGAAGAAGACATTCATGAAAAGAAATGAAGGGGGAATAAAACAAACTTTCTTCTTTCTGCTCGTCCACATTTGATTTTCCTCTTCAGCCTTTTAAAAAAGTGTTTTCCTTGCTTCTAGCTCCCTCTTGTGGCTCTTTACGTGACACTAGGTCCCCCCCCTCTCTTTTTTATCTGCTCCTGCTGAGAAACGATGCCAATGTATTAACAGCAGTGACTGTGCAAAAAGAGATCAAACACCAATCTATAAATGATTAACTAAAACAGAAATAAATGTAAGGGCCAAGGATAGGTCACGAATCACCTGATGTTTATTTGCCACTGTCAGTCACTGCTGTATGGTTATGAAGATTTTTTTTGTGGGTTTTTTTTTTTGTTTGTTTGGGGGGTTTTTTGGTAAATCTGCTATATGTGGGTCAGATTGTTTTATTAGTTTGGTGCTGGACCCACTTCTAATACAGTTTTTCGCTTTTTCATTTTTTGGCCAAAGTCCAAGGCAACCCTAAAAAAATATTTGATTTACAGGCTTGTTTACTTTCCCTCGAATTTCATTCATGTGTTTCATCTTTGTATGTGTCAGAGAAGGTGTTTAAAAGGTGCTCAGAGTAAAAATTTGGAAATTTAACAAGAAATACTTCATGAGTTACAAGTCAGTCCTGCAAGGAGAAAGTTTATGGGTCAGAAAAACACTACTTTTTGAGAATAGAAGTCAAGCCTTATTTCATTTTAAAGCTTTGACTTGTTCTTTTTGGTTTCCAGGAAGAAGGAAAATCATAAAATTTTATAACCACTTATGCAATTCACCAAAACACCCAGAAAGCTCAAAATGATTACATTTTATTTTTTCTAAAAAAAATATTATTAGTGTTTTAATTATTTTGTGTCCTATTGTAAAAATAAGTAATTACATGCAAATTAATTTGAGTTTAGTTCACACAAAGCCACACAAAGAAACCAGAATAGAGCCTTTTATTTTGAAAGTGTCGGTAGACGGAAGTGCTGAGGGGTCCTCAGTGCTGATAGAAGTCGTCGTTAAGGTCTTTGGTTACGCTCTTGAAAGATGTCTGCAGGAAAACAAGGAGACGCTCTGTGCTTCTTTATTAACGGGAAAAGGGTAAGTTTCGAGTTTTTTTAATGTTAACAGAGTGACAGTTTTGTTTTCTGACAGATAAAACCTGCACAGCTATCAATCTCCCAGCTTCAGGTGACTTTTTAACTCTGTTACTAAACTCTTTTAGACGAGTACAGGTGCGTTAACGTAAAACCAGCTGAGTAAAACTGTTTCAAGTTTGAGTTGTAATGACCTTCACACGTGTCGAAGTGAACAGAAAAAAAGTGCACGAAGAAGAAAGTCTTAGAAAGCTGTCCTTTGTATAAGTTGTTAAAAAGTAAGGCGCATTTGCAGAAAACATGCATGCATACACAGGACTGCGCATGTTCTTACGGTTGCGTAAAAGAAAAAGAAAAAAAAAAGTGCATTAAAACACCGAAAGCAGGCCGTGTTCTGCAGATCAAAGAGAAAACACCTGGCTGATTCACACTGGGCGACATTTATTTTGTGTACCACACTCTGCAAACCTCTCCATCTTGGCATTAACACAACATCCTGAGGTTTGGGTGCAGGAATTTATGACTCAGGATGTTTTCACACGTGCCGTGTCCAGTCCGAGCTTGGAGTGGTTTTCCCACTTCCTGCAGGTGTGAACACAGTAATCGTTAGGTGTACGTTTCACGTTTGAGCTAAAAACGTCCCGTAGCCACATATGCGTTGTATTCTCAATGCAAGGAAGGCGCTATAGATGTGCAAAGGTCTGTACGGACAAGCAACCAGCTGTGAAATAAGGTAAATCCTTAGTTTTCTCACGCGGAGCCTTCATCCTGTTCTCACGTTGCTCCCGCCCCAAAAACATGCGGCCAATGAGCGGACTCGGTGTTCTCATGTGGTCTGTAGTAACGCAATTTGGTTCGCTTGGAGTTCTCTGTGTGAAAACAAACCAAAACCTACAAGTTTACAAACTCTTCCACTGATTCGGACCAGAGTAAACAGGCTGGAGGGCTGTGCAACCAAAGCACAGGTGCTCTTCAAGGTTGAGTATGGAGTCCAACTTCATACTTCCTATTTAGACGTGTGTGCCCAACATCCACCTATCCAACATTCATCAGTCGGAGGTCGACTGGCAAATAACGAGGCGACCTGCAGAGAGGAGTCAGAAGCCACGGTGCTCTAACAACAACCTTCACTCCAGGACATCCATAAAAAGTGGACAGGACGCCGTCTTCATCAGTGGTGCAGAGTAGGGCTGGGTATCGTTACTGATTTCTAGTTTTGATTCCGATTCACAAGGGCCCGATTCGGTTCGATTCGAATCGAGAAAGTTTTCCCTGAGACAGTCAGAAATATTATAATTCTGATCATTTATAAGTACGCATCCATGTTTTTATATCTATATAAAGAAAGCTGACACATGTGAGACTTTATCAGAGGCGTGAGCGTCACCGCAGAAGCCTCCGCATCAGAGTAACTGAGCATAAAACACAGAAAAACGTGAAGGAGGCGGGGCTTTTTAAAGCATTCTGCAAAAACTGGATTACACCATGAATCAACATATGAACATTACCTGATGCTGCTAAAGTGAAGCAGAGCAAAGTTACAGAGGTTTAATAGCGTTTTGTTATGTCGCGTAATTTTAAAAAAGTTTAAATTTCTTCAGTATTGAACTGCAGAAATGAGACTTCCTTGTCGGAAGTCAGTTAAATAAAAAAACAAAACAACACACAGCGGCCGACAGCGCTGTATATGATGGTAGACGGGTGGGCGATAAGCAAGCAAATTACGCAGAAAACAGATTTGAGATGAGAGACTGTTCTTGAAGTGCACAGAGAGAGAGAGCTCTGGGTGAAGTGTCATGGTGGAAGCAAAACAGCAAAAGTAAGCAGTAATTCATGACAATGTTTATGTGAAGCGTAGTTTTGATCTTCTTTTGCTGCTGGTTCAGTGCGCTTTGGTTGGAGAGTGATGACCACATCTCGCCGATTCTGATGTGTCGTGTTTACGTCTTTGTGCACAATCCGTGTACCTGCTCTCATTTACCGTTTCAGCTGTTTGCTGGTTGTTGAAAATCTGTGAGGTTCTGGCGTTTTGGGCAAAATAAACTTATATTTAAAAATTGATTGAGGATTTTAATAAATCGATATCACGTTATTCAAACTAGAATCAATTTTAATCAGAAAATCAATAATCAAACTCAGCCCTAGTGCTGAGGTTGAACAGGTAACAAGCTTGGATCTAAGGATCTGACATGGTCTGCATACACCGCCTGTAAGATGAATCTGTCCACCTCCTGAGGAGGTTGTAACAGGTCCATCTGGCACAACAATACCTGGCCAACATCTACGGCTGCATTGTAACACCTTCCACAACAGTGTGGTGTTGCACCTGCACTGTCGCTGAGCAAAGGGCCCTGCAACAGGTAGTCGAAGCAGGTGACTGCGCTGTTGGCACCCAGCTGCCTAACATCACCCGAAACGCTTCATTCAGTGTTCACGTAACATCACCCGGGACCCCACTCACCCTCCCTGATAACTGGAAAATGGTATCCTGTCTAATATATCCCCAACCATGTGCTCCCAAGTACTTTACCCTGTAGTCATACAGTGTATGGTACACAATTATACAAAATCAGAAGCTGCCACTCCATCAGCATTGACATAGAAGTCATTAATCTGCTGCAGTTTCATGTTTACTTAACTTATGTAACTTTACTTACATATTTTTTACTTAACTAAAAATTTAAATAACTAGAAATTTGAGAACTTTGAGTTTGAAATTTGAGTCAACGGCTATCACAACGTTTCTACTCTAATATCTGCTCTGTTTTTTCCTCAGTCTTGCTCTGCATACAATAATTAACTGAACTAAAACCACATTTATTGTTTTCAAACAATTAAAACTAAAATTGGGGAAAAATCAACTGAAACTAAACTTTTTTTTTTTTCTTTAAACCTTCAAAATGAAATAAAATAAAAAACTAATTAGAAATGACAAGACTATAACTCTGGTTCTCTGAGCAGCTGTCAGGCTGCCCACAGTTTAGTGGTGCAGATTTCTTTGCGGTTGTATACTGACAATAAAGTGAACAATTTGAATAGTTTTTCCACTAATAAGGGCAACATTATAATAGTTTTACTGCAAGAAGTCATGTGACATTAAATTACATCATGCTAGCACGTTATATCTTAAACACGAACGCAATCTTAAGAGTGACGAACGTAGAAATATCCAAGTTGGCTTAAAAGATGTTTAGCCTATAACTTGATTGTAATTCTACTTTTAACCGAGTCGAGCATGGTGGTTTATTTTATGTAAGTATAAAAACGCATGTTAATTTTTAAACGTCATGTCAAATGTAAACTCATTGAATTTTCAATTTAACAGCAAAGTGTCATCGGTGCTGTTCAGAGTTACTGTTACGTCCATCCTTGTTACACCTGTCGTTTATGTTATTGCTCATCTTCCATTTGAATGGATCCTCCTAGAGATGAAATTCTAAGATTCTCTTGACCATCATGAATGGCTTGAATGCCTCGTAGGCTGGTGTTAAATGGCTTAACAAGCAAAAAAACCATACAAGGCCTGGGTTGAAAGTGATGGAAAAAGCAATTTGTGTCTAAATAAAAGCTTTGAAAGCGTTTTAGACAGTCAGGAGAAATATTGCTCAGGAGTGCTTTAAAGTATTAGACAAAAGTCTGGCTACTTGGTGGCAAAGTATAAAGCAGGGAGAGCTGGCTCAAGACTTTTGCCCGGCACTGCGTAAGTCTAATAAATGCAGATATTAGAAGAACTACTTTTCTTTGGACCCGTTCAAACAGGTGACGGAGAACCATGCCGACCCGGAGACGATGCTGCTGCCCTTCCTCAGGGAGAAGAGTATCCTTCACAGCAGTTCTCAGTTCGCCTTCACTGTTTCAATGTTAACGCCTTAGTCGTAAGCGTTCGCTGGGCTTGTCTTTAGCCTTGACTGTTGATTTCAGTGAAATTAACCGGAACAAAGTACGGCTGCGGCGGAGGAGGCTGCGGAGCGTGCACAGTTATGGTGTCGCGCTACCAACCTGCAACCAAATCCATCGCGTATCCTTTGTGGCGTTCCAACACCTGTTACTGCTGTGTGTCGTCAGCAGAGTTTAACTTATTTTGTTTGGTTTTTTTTCACACATGTCACACATTCTGTGGCTGTCTATGCATATTTAATGCAAATGTCAAAGTTTAAGGTGAACTTTAAGCTTCAGACTGCTCTAAATAATCAAGTTTTTCCTACTTTTTTTAGTCTGCACATCTGTCAGGGCTTTTAGACCTTTGAGGGTCTTATAGAGACGGGGGCTTGTTAAGCGGATCATATAAATGAGCTGTGAATCATGCCACTGTAGATGAATAAATATAAATATATAATAGAAAGCTGGCAATGGACTTTATTTTTTTAAGCTGAGTTCTGTTTATGATTAGTATCTGAGCGGCTAAAATTCTACTGCTCTCAGTGTATGTTTGACTTGGGCACAACTTTGGACTACGGACCGGAAAAATCAATCCGTGGTTGGTTAAATTCCAAAATGCCAAACAGTCTCTCAGGCGCTCTAAAGGAAACTAGATTTGCAGAAAACAAGAGGGAGTGTTGGCTGGTAATGAGCCAGCCTGGTGGGGGTGACCATACTGAACTTCTGTGGTAGCTACTGGTCACTTCCCCTTCTGACAATGAAACAATACAGTCTGTGTGACTCGTTCACCTTCCTGTTGCTGAGGAGGAGATAATGGGACACACACATGGAGAGAGGAATATGATACAGTGTTGGACAGAGATTTTAAAAATGAAGGACAAAGACAAACAGTTGTTGTTTTGTTTGGCTACAATCAGCTTTACCGCATGCTTTAAAGAAGGGGTCTCTAACTCCAGGCCTCTAGGGCCGGTATCCTGCAGGTTTTAGATCTCACCCTGGGTCATTCACACACGAGGGTCATTCCTGGATCCAGTAGGAGATCTGGGTTAGTTTGGGATTACATTCTTAAACGTGAAGATTTCACCCGGCTTATGTTGTTTCACATCTTTATGTCCTAGCTGTCAAAGAATCCCTCCAAAAACCTCCTGGCTCCAGATCTGCATCCAAAAGTTAGTTGAGCCAAGCTCCAGCTAAATTATGTTCATGCTTAATATCATAAATTATACTATATTTTCCAGTGATTAGCGCAGATGGTAGTGCAACAGCAGAGTGGAAGCACTGGTAGTACTGGTCCAAGTTCCATCACTTACTGTTAATGCTGTGAACGTTAACGCGTTAATGTGGCGTTATCGTGGTTAAATGTGTTAACCCTTAATTTAGCTTAATCTGCTAATACTTGCCTTAAGTCGCTTGTACCATCAGCCATTACTCGGCCAACGCCTGCCTCCTGCCGCTCTGTCAGCTCCACGGGGCCGCGGTCACCACAGTGGAGGGCATCGGCAGCACCAAGACCAGGATCCACCCGGTGCAGGTCAGTGCCAGGGACGCCCCTCTGTTACTTTGTCATCTGTCTTTGTGTGATCAACGTGTTTTGTTTCTAAGGTTTGACAAAAATAACCAGCTCCTTAACAGATTTTAAAAATGGGTGAGGTAGGGTTGTTTTTAAGTTTAGGAGTAAAAACATGTTGGTTTGTTGGCTAATCCTGCGATTACATTTTACTTACCTGCAAACAAACTGTAAACCAAGTGGGGGGGGAAAACAGCGATAAACGCGCGTTAAACTGTTTGCCGTGTGGTTACGATGTCCGTCCAGGAGCGAATAGCCAAGGCTCACGGCTCCCAGTGTGGCTTCTGCACTCCGGGGATGGTGATGTCCACGTACGCCCTGCTGAGGAACAAACCGCAGCCCACCATGGACGATATCACCGAGGCTCTGGCTGGTTCGTTCACTCTCATTTGAGTCGTTTCATTTTCTGCTCTCGTGGTTGGTGTGTCACATGCGACGGTGTGAACAGTTTTGTTGCCCAAATTTTGTCCGTCCTCTCAGTAAAACAGTACACTTTGTCTCTCCAGTCAGCTGAACACACAGTGCTTTTTTTCTTTTGCATAATCTGGTGAGAAGTAAATGATAAACCAGGAGAGTAACCACTCTGATACAAAAGCAGATATTCTACTTTTTTCATGAAGGCTTTTTTTTACATTTTGAAGATTATGACTTGTAGTTAATGAAAATCAGAAATCCAGTATCAATTATGAGACTATTTATTGAGATAAATAAGAAAAAGATTTGCAGTACAGAAATATCCAGACTGTAGGAGTCGGGTCAGGAGCAATAGCTGACCAGTCAGGTTTATTCTATAACTAACTTGGTCACACTGGCTGATTTTGACAAATGCTGGTTGGAGCACGGGACGCCATCCCGCCATCCTGTGTGACCAGCATGAGGAGGAGGTGCCAGGCTGCTATCCCTGTGGGCGGTTCTTCCACGTGCTCCACGTGGGGCCTCGGTTTGTTTTCCTGGTTCTTTCGGACTAAAATCGCCCAGTCCAGTAAATGACACCCAACTAGAGTCAAGTGCAGAATAAGCTGCCTGATACTGACAAAGAAGATCTGGCAGGTTTTTCATGGGTGTCATCCACATATAATCGACCAAACACAAAGCTTATTTATTTTTAAAGACGTGAACATGATTACGTCTCCAGTAGCGGCTGCAGGTGTTCTTGAGGCCGTCTCCTCTCTGTGAATATTTCAGTTTCATGCCTCAATGGCACACTGGTTACTTTTAAAAACTTGTGGTGAAAATCTGCGTCAGACCTGACTTGGACATCGTGGTTAGGGAGAACATTGTTATGAAAGAGGCCTGCCTTGTGGTTGATCGGTGATCCTACCTGCATGTGTGATCTGCAGGTGGTGAACAAAGTCAGATTGCCAAGAGTAGCTGGAGTCGCGCTTCTCGTTGGGGAAAACTGTGGTATGGTTTAATGATGTTTATCTCCCCTGAATCTGTTTAGTAAAATGAACTCACTGCGGCGTTTCTGCAGGTAATCTGTGTCGGTGTACCGGATATCGACCCATCGTGGAAGGCTGCAGGACCTTCTGTCAGGTACGCTCTAGTTTTAGGCAAAATTTTTATTTTGAACATTTTTCAAATGTTTAAAATAAAAATGTTAGAAAAATGTGAGTATAAATAAATGGATACATTGATGCCAACAGGAAGCCAACTGCTGCCGAGCCAATGGTGCTGCAAACTGCTGCCTCAATGGAGAGAGAAATGGTGATGAACCCGAGCAGGTGAGCCTTTTCCCCCTCTTCATTTTACTGATGCTG
This sequence comes from Hemichromis elongatus, assembly GCA_015108515.1. Lineage (NCBI taxonomy): Eukaryota > Metazoa > Chordata > Actinopteri > Cichliformes > Cichlidae > Hemichromis > Hemichromis elongatus. The sequence goes on from VUQR01004482.1 coordinate 23,301, forward strand.
TTTTTAATGACGCACATTCTTCTGACCTTTAACTGCTCACTGCCCTGGATCAAGCCGCTAGTTTATATTTAACTTCTCTTGATCAACCCTTAGTTAACCCTTTAAGACCTGCCATAGAACCAAGTCTGCCAGAGCTGGTCTTTATGTTTTTACATGCTGTGGTGCCATTTTTGGGAGCATTTCAAGTTGCTATACATCAATACAACTATTATATCCCAAATCTTAATATTAATATGCATTAGGTCCATAGTAACTACATAAATTGCAAAAAAGTGCAATAAACTAGAAGAAAAATGAAAATCGCTTTTGTTTTGTTTTTACACATATTTCTAGTTAGATAAATTTCAGAGTTATATTCCTCAAAACTTTAAATGCAAAAAAGTTGCACAAAATAGTTTCCAACCACAAGAAATTTATTTTTAGTGTCTTCATAGTTTTATTTTTGAGATGCACGAATTTTTATATACTGCATGGAAAAACAAAAATAAATATTATAATGCAAATTTGCCAAAAAAAAACGGCATGTGCATCAAAATAAACTATTTCCAATGGTGTAATTTGAGTTCTAAAAATCCCAGAAACTATACAGAAAGGCATAAGGTCAAACATTAATTTTAAAAACACCAGCACATCTTTGTAAATGCCATATAGGGGGAAAAAAAACTGCATTTTCCACGAAAATGACGTCACTTCCGGTTCTGGGCAGGTCGTGGCGGACGTGCGATAGTTCGCGCTGACACTTGTTCCAATGTAGGAAGTGCTATGAACAGCTGATCGGATCGGCACAGTGTGTTTGTTGAAAATTATGTTTCTGTTGCTGCAAGTGCTTTTTACGCAACTTTTGAAAAGCCTTATATGGAAAGAAACTATGACCCAGGACGAGGTGAATACATAAGAGGTAAGTACAATTCCTCTGGTTTCATATGCAAAATAAATTATTGCGCTAGCTTATGTGATTGCAATTCTACCGGGCTTTAAAAATAGTTACACAAAACAGAGCGTGCCCGCTTTGACCGGTCGTAAAGGGTTAAATTTCAAGGATATCAGTGTCCGTCGTTATGCTGGGGGACTCTGGTTCACTGTAGTACAGGACAAAGCCCAGCTTTGTGTGGTCAGAGTATGTAGACAGCTCCTGGACAAAGTATTGATTGGCCTTCACAACCCTCGGGCTAGAAACCATGCGAGAACCTCTGACACTGCCACATGGGCCGCAGACAGTTCAGGAGTTCAGTTGGCCTTAGAGCCACCACAGTCTCCTCGGGAGCGTGCTAAGGTTGTAAGTAGTGCACGCAGGCCCACGGAGACCTTAGATGTTAGTGAGACATTTGACACAAGCTGGATCAGCCTGTGATTTCAATTTGAACTTCTAGCGCACTTGGCTAAGAGATTTTGATCGATCGTACAATAGCAATGTCTTTACTCTTCTCCTCTCTCATCTAATTCCCAGTTGATATCGGTTTCCTTCTTTTAAATGATTCGATTTAAGTTTTACTTTCTCCACTCATCATTCCTGCCGTTGTGCCTGGGTGAATCCGGGTTTGTTTTGTTTCCTTGTCTTCAGGGAAAGCCTCAGCTGTTTGACAAACTGGATCTTCTGCCATTGGATCCAACACAGGAGCTGATCTTCCCTCCAGAGCTGATTGTAAGTCATCGAAGGCAACAAGAGGAAGGTCTTGAAAATTCACGCTTACATGCTGGTTTGATGCAGGCGTATCTAAAGCTTCAGTTAAACTGGTGATGCTGCATAATGTCCTTTTCCTCTACAGATGATGGCAGAGACGACGAGCCCGCAAACACACACCTTTCATGGGGAGAGGGTCACCTGGGTGTCCCCGGTTTCTCTGGAGGAGCTGATCCAGCTCAAGGCCAAACACCCCAGTGCTCCGCTGGTCATGGGCAACACCAACATAGGTCAGCAGAAAACACTCAGAGGTGTTTCTAACATCATTTACAGAGTGGAAATGGAGAAAATATTTTTGTTTGTCATTTATCAAATTCAGGTTTCTAAACTAGATCAATTATAGGTTAGAGTCCTTTGTTTTAACCCCCTCTATCTGCTCTGTGTTGAAGGTCCAGACATGAAGTTCAAGGGCATCCTACATCCGCTGATCATCTCTCCAACCAGAGTGAAGGAGCTGTTCGAGGTCTCTCAGACGCCACACGGTCGGTAACCTTCAGCTGAGGCTCCAGCCCTTTGTTGGTGTTGTTGCAAAGGCAATGAGTTTGTCTGAGGCTGTGGAAGAGTTATTGAAAGGAAAAATGAAGTTGGTTAATGTGCTTCCTCTGTGCAGGCGTTTGGGTGGGAGTGGGCTGCAGTTTGTCTGAGCTTCACTCTGTTTTGGAGAAGCTGGTTCCCCAGTTCCCGGAGGAGAAGACGGAGCTGTTCAGAGCCCTGAACCGGCAGCTGGGGAACCTGGGAAGTGTGCAGATCCGAAACGTTGCTGTAAGGAGAAATCACACATGTGTGATTGATCATTATTATTTGTGTTTTACTGGATTTCTAGACTTGTTTCTTGTTTCCGTTGCTTAAATTAACCCTCACTGTAGCACTAACCACCTGCTGTGAAAGAGCCCCATTTTTTTTTTTTAATTACAAAGAGCAAGATTTGAAACATCCTCTGAATACATTTAGCATCATCCTGCAGGACCCTCTGCTGATGCGTCGGCTAATATGACCAATTTTCTCATACTTATTTGAACATTGATGATAGCTGGTGAATAAAAAAAATAAAATAAAAAAAGAGAGGAAACGCCCTTGATCTATGTTGAGTGTTGTCTTTGTCCACCAGAGGGTGCTCTTCAACTTCCTGTCAACGCAAGTAATCCATGACGTGATTTTAAAATAAGATTACTTTTAAACTGCATGGTGTCATCATCTTAGGTGTAGTTATGAATTATTACTGACTAACGTTAATAAAATTGTGGGTGTAAAAGAACAAAAATATCGGCCGATATCAGTATTGGTCCCAAGTATCAGTTAGGGTCTTACATCACTGACGTTTCCTGGAGCTGGACGGTGTCGTAAGGGGTGCTTAAGCACATCACTCGCTCGCCTCCCTCGTTAAAATTTTTGCTCAGATGAAATTGGTGTTAATTCCCCAGTTTTGGAGATATCAGTCGTGACCTCTGGACCGATTAACTGCTTTACAGTTTTCCAGGTGTGCACAAGGTGAGCACCAGCTTTTTTTTTTTCTCATACATCTCATACAAAATAGTCTAGATGACACGAGCCAAAGGATCATGGTTAGATTGGTTTTAATTATTTTTTTATTTTTCTGGATAGTTTGTGCTTAATAATCAAACACCTCCTTGAAGGATTGTCAAGTTCAATTTAAATTTCAGCGTGTTTAGCCATGCAAGCCTTCATCGAGGAGCTGAACAGGTTTCTCAGAGAGGCTCTTTTTCTAGAGCTGTTCAGCCAACAGGAGGATTGCATCGACACTTTACAGTCCACCACAGAACCTGACTTAATGCATCTTATTCTTTGAGATGTGTTAATATTATTTGTAACTGGTTCTGTGGTTTCTTGCTTAGGGAACATTGACATAAGTTTGAATAACGTGGACTGCTGCTTTGTGGACACTCTGTGCATCAGTGCTGGTGTGTTCCACTCACCACATGTGGTGTTTTAGCCGAGGGCGAGCAGAAAAGGGTCATTGTTTCCGTGAAATCTGAAACTCCCCGACGAAGGCTCGTGTGCAGAAGCCTGTTGGAGTTCATCCAGTTGAGTTTCACTAAAGCATGAGAATAATGGCATTTTTTTTTAATGATTTGTAAGCCTGTATGTACCAATCCATCTGTTTTGCATGTCAAAGGGCCAACATGTACTGTAGATGACTATTCATGCTCACATTGATACCTTTAGAATCAACAGTTAACCAAACACTGCAAATTTTTGTGGGGCTCTGTGAGGGAGTCGGAGTGAAACCCACGCAGAATTGGGAAGAGCGAGCAAATTCCAGAAGAAAGACCTCACTGTAGGTTCAAATGCAGGATCTTGATGTGATGCGATGGTGCAAGTGTTACTATTGTTGCATATAAGCAGTTTGTGCAGAGCTGTAGTGCTCTGCACATTTTCTAGAAGGGGCTCTGTTGCTCATGTTAAAGGCCCGATCCGTAATGGCTGCAGCTGAGGTGCACAGCTGTGACTGGTGTGTCAGGAACCAGTTTACAATAACCAGCCCTACTGTTTCTGCACAGCATCAACAAACCAACACAACATTCAAATTCCCCACAGAACTGAAAATAAAAAGCTTCTAAGATGTAACGTTTCACGCATAGGTCTAACATTGTTTAAATGGTGCTTGTAAGGCCAAAGCAGAGGGCACAGCTGCTCTCGTGCTAGCTCAGCCAGTGGTGGTCTACTGCTGATGATGCAGTATAGCGGAGATGTCCTCGTGGGTCAGACGTCATGCAAAAATCAGCTAGACAAAGAAGAAGGAGCGTGTAAGGTTACATTTCATTGTACTTGTATAACTATGCATGTGACGAATGAAGAATCTTGAGTTGAATTTTGAAGATAAATCCTCCCTGTGGGCCTGAGGCGGCGCTTCAAAGAAACTAGAATTCAAAGCCTTGAATTACAACTTAAACTGATTATAATCTCTTATCTTGTTTCTATCTGAGTACAAGTTTAATGTTTCCTGTGTCTGCGTTTAGTCTCTGGGAGGAAACATCGTGAGTGCGTACCCCAACTCGGACCTGAACCCCGTTTTGGCCGCTGGAAACTGCAAAGTCAGCGTGATTTCCAGCGGTGAGTCACCGGGACTTCTATGTTAAGTGTCTAAAAATAATCAAAGATAAATAGGAAAAAACACAAAGAAACTTGATCTCTATGAATTCACCAGGAGGAAGACGAGAGGTTCCCCTGAATCAGGACTTCTTCGTGGGATTTGGAAAAGTCATCCTGCAGCCGGAGGAGATCGTCATCTCCGTTTTCATCCCCTTTTCCAGAAAGGTACACAAACTTTGTTGCCGTGGTGGTGACCTTCTGTTACTGTGTGGCTGTGAGCGTCTCTCATAGATCATGTGCTCAAGTGAAAACGATTACTAGTGCTGCACCTCGTCTCACCTGCAGGGGGAGTTTGTTCAGGCTTTACGCCACGCACCAAGGAAGGAGACCTCCTTCGCCACCGTGACAGCCGGGATGAGGGTGACGTTCTTGGAGAGCTCCAGAGTGGTTCAGGATCTCAGTATTTACTACGGAGGGATGGGTCCAACCACAGTCAGTGCAGCCAAAACCTGCCAGGCCATCATCGGGAGGTCACTTTGTTTTCCCCTACGTTTCCGTTCTCTACTTTACTTCGCTGCTTTCTCACCTTGTGCTGGTTTGTTTTTCTTCCCCTCAGGCCGTGGGACGACGAGACCCTCGGCAAAGCTTACGACATCCTTCTGGAAGAGCTGGCCCTCCCTCCGTCAGCTCCTGGAGGGAAGGTGGAGTTTCGTAGGTCTCTGACTCTCAGTCTGCTCTTCAAATTCAATCTAGAGGTCCTGCACAAGCTCAAAGAAATGGTAAAAAGAGATCTACTTTAAATAAAACAGTGCAGGGTAATGTGGTAAATCCAGCTGACTTAAGTGTTTTTACAGAATGTGATCATAGATGATGTGCCTGAGAAGATCCAACCTTTACCCAGAGAGATCCAACCTGGCCTGCAGGAGTTCCAGGTGACCAAATCTCTTTCAGAGATGTTTAACTCACAAACAGATGTGCTTTCTTCATAAACACGACTGCTTCGTCTTCTTCCTCAGCCTGTCTCAAAGGACCAGAGCGACCACGATGCAGTGGGGCGTCCCATGATGCATCGGTCCGCCATCAGCCAGGCCACAGGCGAGGCCGTGTACTGTGATGACCTCCCGAAAATAGAGGGTGAACTCTTCCTCGTGGTAGTCACCAGCTCTCGAGCACACGCCAAGATCACGTAAGCACCAAATGGCAACACCAGTAAGGAAGTGGCAAAAACTGTAGTTCCTGTAATGGCCACTTGAGGTGTCATTACAAGTAATAAAGGTCCCTTCACACAGGCAGCACTATGTTGTGAAGCAGATTCTTAATGTTTCCTGCTGCCTCTTGCAAAGTGCAGGACTCCCACAGGGCTGTGGGCTGAAGTATATTTGTACATGAAGTACATAAGAAATACAGAATAACATTGAGTGGCTGCATACAGGAAACATGAAGACCATGATCGGCTGCAGGAACTGACATAAGAAAGGCAGAGCAGCCAGATGGACACAGATTTGCTTAACATTAAAAATATTTGCTCTAAAACGTAGACTCACTCTCACATTGATGATGTGGAGGCTATCGAGAAACCTGCATTCTATCCAAAGACCACCAGATGGCGATAGCTGTGAGGTGACTTGTATTTTTTTTTTGTGTAAATCCTGGTCATGCTCTGTTTCCAAAGATAGATAGTGTCACCGACAAAAGGACAGGTGGACGATCTGGAGATGTTAAGACTTTCATTGGGATTACAAGTGAGGGTCAGATGATGGTGCAGATTAGGGATGGTGGATATACTGGACAGTTATGTGCAGTTATGATTGAGTAAAATTGTATTTTGTATCTGGCTGTAAACACGTTTAATTTTGCTCTAATGTCAGACATTTTAACGTGGGAGTCTATGGGGACAGAGTAATGTCTCAAGTGGTCACTGGAGGAACTGCAGTGTTTGGTGCTTTACTGTTGGTTTATTGGTAAAACTGGTCTTTGGAGCTTTTTAATTGACTTATCTTTAAATAACGAGGCTTCGCTTATTTATATTAATGAGGAAAGGGGCTCTTTCTGGTGTTTACATGCTGATGTTTTGATGCCTGCTGTCTGACAGAGGGCTGGATGTGAGCGAAGCCCTACAGCTTCCCGGCGTCGTCGACGTCATCACAGCCAAAGACATTCCCGGGAAGAAAGTCCGCACATTTTGCTGCTATAACGAGGAGCTGCTTGCCGAGAGCGAGGTAAAGCCTTCTGGGCACCCGCTGCTCTTTACTCACATTTGAGCACTTGTGGATAAATTACAACACCGTGTCTGCAGGTGTCGTGCATCGGTCAGATGATATGTGCGGTGGTCGCCGACACGAAGGTGCACGCCAAACGGGGAGCAGCAGCTGTAAGGATCAGCTACGAAGACCTGCCCGACCCCATTTTCACCGTCGAGGTCTGACTTTTTACTCTTTGAGCATCAGTACCATGGAGAATACTAGAGTTTCACTAATGTTTCTTTACATCGCAGTCATTGATACTCGGGATGTTCTTGCTCTGTTTTTTGATAATTCACTGGAGAAAATGCTTTAAAGGGCAGATGGGCAAACTTTTAAACGTCACGCCTTTCGTGACAGGAAGCCATCGAGAAGTCGTCTTACTTTGAACCACGACGGTTGCTTGAGAGGGGAGACGTGACTGAAGCCTTTAAAACTGTCGACAAGGTTTATGAAGGTAAAAGTTTTCAGAACATCCAGAAAAAAATATCTGTTTTTTTCTTTTTGAACTCCGCACGTTTTTCTCCTCAGGGGAGATTCGAATTGGAGGCCAGGAGCACTTCTACATGGAAACGCAGAGCATGCTGGCGGTTCCGGTCGGCGAAGAGACGGAGTTCAACATTTACATCTCCACGCAGTGGCCATCTTTGATTCAGGTAAACGGAGCAGATATGTGTCAGTGAACCTGAGAGTTAATCACATGTTGACATCGTGAACATAAAAGACAAGTCAGAGCTGCAGTTGGAGTGGATCTGTCTGTGCAGGATGCTGTTGCGGAGACGTTGAACATCTCGTCCAACAGAGTCACCTGTCACGTCAAAAGAATGGGTGGAGGTTTTGGAGGGAAGGTCACCAGAACCTCCGTCTTGGCTTCTATCACCTCTGTAGCTGCTTGGAAGTGAGTGCAAAGGATTATGAAGTCTTTCACACAGGCTGGCTGGTAACCTCCAGGCCGCAAGTATCTGACGGAGGACGTTTACTTTCAAAGTTAAAGATCTACGTTACCAAAACAATTGCAAGTTGGTTTTTGTTGCAGCATCCTCTCTGTAGCCGATCCGTATCCACTTGCCAACTAGTGGGGAATAAAACATTTTTCCCCAGCTAGGGGTCGCTGGTCATTCTCTGGGCCTTAAGAAACATTAATAAAGAAATTAAAGGAAAAAGAAGCTGGAAAGTTCTTAAATTTTGTTTTCTTTCATTATAATCGTTTGAAGGACCAATCGTGCCGTCCGCTGTGTCCTGGAGCGCGGCGAGGACATGCTCATTACAGGAGGCAGACATCCCACCCTGGGAAAGTATAAGGTACAGCTAAGCACACGGGATATACCTTCCACTTTTCTTTTTTTTTTTATATCTTGTTTCAAATTTTCTCTAAAAACAAGATTTCAATTTCTTTTCATTTACACTGTAGCCATTTTTTTTTAAGAAAATTTCTTTTGAATTGAAAATATATTTGGTATTGTTATTAATCTATTTTGTGAGAAGGAATTCTTCCAGGCCTTTATCTCACAATGTTTACATTATGTGACGTAGGGCAGAGTCTGCACTGGCTGGTGGCAGTACACGGGTTTGTGTTTGTCTCTGAGCTGTAAAGGCTGATGGGGGTAATGTCGGCACCGTACTGGGTAGGCGGGTAACGTGGACGCCAAAGTTTGTGAATTCAATAACTCAAAGATGTGATGTAGGAGTTTTAAATCAGTACCATAGGTGAATCTATTAAAGATCTCGGAGGAGTTCGAATGTCAGTGGCCTTGTCTTTAAGGTCAGAGGTCAGAGTTTGCACCCAATGACTTGAAATTTACGCCATAGTTGCATCTACTGGGAGGTTGAGGGGCAGCGCTAGTTTTCTATCAATCTGTTTGTAAGGCGTTGTCTTACATTTCTTGCTTTCTTGGTTGTTTAGAAAGGTGGATTTAAAAGGATTTCATCTTTAGTTTTGAAAGGTTTTGGCCAAAATATCTAAACTTTTTGGGTTTAAAGGCTTTGTCGACTTGTGTTCGTCATCATGCTGAGCGTTGACTGCCGTTTGTTTCAGGTGGGTTTCATGAATGATGGGAAGATCGTGGCTGCAGATATCCAGTTCTTTGCCAACAGTGGCAACACTGTGGATGAGTCTCCTTTGGTAAGTGGAAAATGGAAATGCTTCGTGAGATAAATGTCCGTGAAACCACAAAGAACGATTTTGTGGTGTTTGCAGATTGCTGAGAAGATGGTCCTCCACATGGACAGCGCGTACAACATCCCCAACTTGCGAGGTGAGGGCACCGCCTGCAAGACCAACCTGCCATCGAACACGGCTTTCAGGGGCTTCGGGGTGCCCCAGAGCCTGCTCGTCGTGGAGAACATGATCAACGACGTCGCCATGGTGTTGGGATGCCCCGCCGACAAGGTTCCGCTCCATCCTCTCCTGCCACAAGCTCGACCTCGGGTTTGTGAAACGGCGCCTAATTAAACGTTTAAAATCCTTCATCAGATTCGAGAGATCAACATGTACAAGGGCCCTTCGACCACCCACTACAAGTTTGAGTTCAACCCTGAGAACTTGCTGCGCTGCTGGGAGGAGTGCAAGCGCCGGTCTGACTACAGCGCCCGCCGCGCCGCCATTGAGCAGTTTAACCAGCAGAACCAATGGAAGAAAAGGGGGATTTCCATCATCCCCATCAAATACGGCATCGCCTTTTCAGAAGGCTTCCTTAATCAGGTCTGTGGTCTCACTCTGCCCTCGCAGGCAGGGAGTATGGAAACTGTTTCCAGAATATAATCTTTGAGTTTTGTGCTCATGTTCACACTTTGCATTACTCGGTTTATTTATATATTTAATGGATCGCCATCAAACTTCATGAGTAGGTTTGTATTTAACCTTGACATTCATTGTTGGCACCCAACAAAAAGAACCATACCTAGTAATAGATCACATAAAAGGACATGGAGAGAGCGCCCTGTGATGTCACAGTGACTTCACGAAGTCTTGCAGAATGACACGCTGCATGAATATATCTTAAAATCTCAGGTTTTTACAGCTTGTAGAAGCCAAAGAGCCACTTCTGCTGCAGTCCTGTGGGTAAAGACCAAGAGCCTGTTTCAGGGTCTTTGTGTTTTTTTTCTTTTTAGTTGTTACTGCTGCGGTTGGAGCTCGGTGGCTGCTTGCCTATGTTTAGTTTAGTCTTGTGTTTGTGTGTTTGTGGCAGGCTGCAGCTCTGGTCCACATCTACAAAGATGGCTCGGTTCTGGTGAGTCACAGTGGGACGGAGATGGGTCAGGGAATCCACACGAAAATGCTGCAGGTACTGTGGGAAGCACCTCACTGGAACCAACAAACAAAAAAGTGTATACATAAATGGAGTACAGGGGGAAAAAACATATAGGAATGTATAAATTAGGTATATATTAAAATATAGTTAAAATCTAAAAAATACTAAAATCATTTTGTGCATCAATATCAAGAAATAAGGATTTAAAAAAAAGACTTTTAAAGAATAAAATAATAATAAATGAATTTTAATGCTATTTACATTTAAAAGATAAGCAGAAGACAATGGTTGGATAGATTTTATTACACATCTTAACTGTATTGCTGCATATTACATTAGAGCCTTCCAGTTTTAGTGTTTCACTCGATTATATTTGGATCACTTGTGAACATTTTGCAACGTTTGTTTGCAGCACTGGAAACATGTGAAGGTAATTTGTGCACTGCTGCCCCCACACCAAAGCTTTTATTGTATCTGCTTACAAAGGTTTACCTCGGTTACATTCGCTTACACCATTGTTTTGCCACAAATGCAAATGATTGATTAATCCGCCGCTGAAAATAGTTCCAGAGAGCTGCACTATTTGAGGTGCAAATTTCACCGGCCAGGTCGCACCCCAAGACAAGAGGTGTTAATTATTAGTTTCTACATCAGAATCTGTTCAGTTGACTATTTTTGTTTTGGTTGTAGTTTTGGACATTTGTGGACGCTGATGTTGTGAACGAACATTAGAAATACTGTAAAGTTTCTGTCACTGCTGTTTTGTTTTATTCATCCGTCTTTGCTTCAGTATTATTACAAAAATGCTTCTGTTTCTGTTTGTTAGGTTGCAAGCCGTGAGCTTCACATCCCGCCCTCAAAGATCTACATCAGTGAAACCAGCACCAACACCGTTCCCAACACCTGCCCGTCTGCTGCGTCCTTTGGCACAGATGCCAACGGCATGGCGGTCAAAGATGCCTGCCAGATTCTGTACCAGCGGCTGGAGCCAATCAGAAAGAAGAACCTCAAAGGAACCTGGGAGAGCTGGGTATGAAAATCCTTCTTGAATGATGTTGTTAGATTTGGAGCATTTAATAAAGCAACATTTCTTTGCATGCAGGCCAAAGACGCGTTTATGGAGAAGATAAGTTTGTCAGCGACTGGATTCTACAAGTATGACAGAAATCCCCTCCCCCAATCCAATCCCCATCATTAATGGATGATGTAGCAGTAAGTGACTGTATCTTCCTGTTTGTCCTCAGAGGTCCTGACCTCTACCTCGACTGGGACAAGATGGAGGGCCAGCCTTACGCTTACTACACCTACGGAGTGAGCTGCTCCGAGGTGGAGCTGGACTGCCTCACTGGAGACTACAGGGTCTGTCTGAGCAGTCTCTGAATGCCACTTACACTAAACAGAAGGAATATTTCCAGAAAATTTCTTTTCTTTTCATGTTTGTGCTTCTTGCAGACGTTAAAGACTGACATCGTGGTGGACCTCGGCAAAAGTGTGAACCCGTCTGTGGACGTGGGCCAGGTGAGACCTACATCTTTGCATGACTGCCTGGTATTCGTTTCAGTGTCGTTAACCAACGCAATGCAAACGGCATGTGCAGTGTGAAAGACTGGAGCCAGACTCGGGGCTTTCTGAAGGTCTCGTCCTACTGAAAAATTAAGCCACTGACAATGATCCCAAACGCACTCTTAATGCAGAAAATCATACCTGGTTCAAAAAACACACAGTGGGACACTATCAGTCATGGATCGGCCTCCCCAGAGCCCGGACCTCAACATTAATGAAGCAGTGTGGGATCATGTCAACAGAGAACAGAACAAAAGACAGAAACATCCAAAGAAGAGCTTTGAATGTCCTTCAAGAAGCCTGGAGAACTATTCCCAAAGACTACTTCAAGAAATGACAAGTGTTGCAGAGTAAAGGTGATCATTAGAATTGTA
>VUQR01004485.1:5186-18704 GCA_015108515.1 Hemichromis elongatus
TAAACTTCATAGTTGTGTGGATTAAATCTGGGAGTAAAATGTCAGAGAAATGCCAAGTGGATGATATTTCCCCGTTAAATTATACCCTTCCTGTGTTTTTCGTCCGCTTTGTTGCTGTCCTTACATGTGGGGCCTTATCGAACACTGTCAGGTGACTGAATTACGATGCAGCAGCTGCTGTTTTTAATGAGCTTGGTAAGTCCAGCTTTATTTGGAATATGATCCCAAAGAATCTACAACTTCCCTTCGCTTCATCCTAAGGTCACTTTCAGTTTTTAATGCCATGTTATTGCCGTTTCAGCTGCTGTTGTTTAAATTTTAATATCATTTCATTATTTTTCTTCTTTACTGAAATCATTGTTGCAGCTTTTTTAAACATTGTATAAATTCAAGCTTCTTATGTGTGCTTTGTGGAGATTGATGTTGTGTTTGTTTGTTTTTTTGCTGTCACTGCATCAGTTTATTTCCTGGCACTATAACTTTCACCAACCATGTTTCAACACATGTGAAACAGTAAGCTATATAGATCATTTCATTCTCTGGTTTTTGAGGACGTGCTTCAAATTAGGAAGGAGATTTTCAATTTTTCTCCATCCTTCTGTGGACAAATCCCTCAACACTGAGTGGTCTTCACGGGGTTTCATCAAACAATGACAAACTGCCCAGAGCACATCAGTCCAACGCAACAAGACAGGTGAGACGTGTCTCCTTTGCACATCGTTTAGCCAAAGTCATTCGAGAGCAATGATAAGGCCTGCTGGTGGATAGCTTGAATGAATGGTTAGCTGTGGCCGCAACCTCATTACGAGAACAAACCACGTTCAGCGGGCGGCTCATATCTCTGGCACAGGCGCACTTCGCAGTCGTGAATTTGAATAGAGGAAGGACTGATGCTTAATGCCTCTCCCTCCGTGGGTATTGGCTTGTGTGGGACAGCGACCCGTGAAATGAATATTTTTGTGAGATGAGATTTATTATACACAAAGAGGAAGTCCCGCTTCTCCGGCCGACACAGGAGAGTAGAGGTATTGTACTTCACGACGTGTCGAGCGCAGAGAATGACAATAGTTCAGTAAAAGGAGGAAGGAGAGATGGGAGGAAATAAACTGGGCTTACATGAGATTACACAGAGAATCTGAAGCCGTCTTCTTCTAGCTGCTGTAGCAGACCCCACAGACTGCCGTCTGTCAAGTGTTCTGCATAATTTTTCTTCTGTAAATGCTTTGTGAAAGTAGCTGAGCGAACTAATGACTTCCTTAATGAACAGTGGTGATTTTAAAATAGCCACTACATTTATTCATAAGAAAATTGCTCTTCAGATATATATGCTTTTAAGAGAACAAGAGGTCCATTAGAGCCTTTCTGTGGAAGAGAGAAAGACTCTTTTTGAAAACATATTCAAAAATAAGCCGTAAACAAAAGCGCCCACAGCTCTCTGTGATTTAATGCAATAAATTGTTCTTTTAAAAAATGTTCTAAATACTGAAACTTGCAATCATGGGTGCAACATATAATTACTAAATCAAATGCTTTATTGAGAATTGTTTAAAGAATCTTTAAAAACAAGCAGGCGAAATAAATCTGAACTATTCGGTGACTTGAGCGAGTATTTAAGGTCATTGAGATGTGCGTCTGTATGGCTTATACAGGCCACGAAGGGGCTGCAGGCGGGTTGGGGGTTTGGTGACACTGCGCTCTGTTGGTTTGAAATATTTTCATATATCCCAGTTTGCAAACTAAATGTTGCAGTGCAACGACCAGGATGCACGTCCAGACCAGCGTTATTAGTCCAGGGGCGACCTGCTTTGTATAAGGAGGTAAAATCTGTGAATTCTTTTCCTACTTCACAATGACAGTTGATTTTTAAACAATCTTATGAATTTGTAGAAACTAAACAAGCACATATTTCTAACCAGTCTTCGTTGTCAGCTGACTTCTTTCCATCTTGCTCCAGTTTAGAGTTGTAACTAAAAGTCTAGTCTGAGAAACTACATTATCGTTTGTGTGCTTCAAAAATTATATATCTGGACCAAATCGCTCCCAGAAAACATGAATTACTTTCGGCGAGGACGTAATGAGCGCTTACACGTATTGCTGCAGTTTCCCGTCAGACTTTGTAAAATATAACAAATCGCCTTATTTTGATCCCAGATCTGTCCTGCACAACAAAGGGACTGAATAAGACTAAGGAAGTGGTTTTCTGACAAGGAGGCAAGCCGCAGTCGGCTGGGTTAGCAGACTGTGAGCTTACAAGCTCCTCCTTCCTGATCTAACACCAGATAAAGAGAAACAAAAACACTGGATTCAATTATGATAAACAGCCATCAGATAAACTTTTGATTTCTCAGAGATGCGTTAAATATATATATTTTTTTTTAGTCCTTTATTTATCCGGGTAAAAAATCTCATTGAGATTAAAACCTCATTTCCAAGAGAGAGCTGGCGTTAATTATTATTAAAAAGTTGTTGATTTTAAAAGCAGTTGTAAATCCTTTGACTGACTTATCTCATTCTAGTGATGCAACTAGTTATTTTAGGCTGAGGTGCTCCGAATAAAGATCTGTTGCTTATTTACACTTTTATATTTAATGTTCTTGTGTATAAATAAGGCTGCTGTTTTCTCGATGATAGCGATAGAGTTGAAATATTAGACCTGTTGCTAGCAAATACTTTCAGCTTTACAGGTAAAGTAATACTTGAGGTAATTTAATACATAAAAGATTGCACATACATCAACTAGTGTGGAATGACATCGAATTGGCAGAATTAATTTGACTCCAATGTGCAATCTACTGACATCTAGTGGTGAACTGTTATACACTATACCTTTAAGCAAGCATAAGCTAATGATAATTATATGTAATTATTATAGTTCAGTATTAAACATCAATAAACATATTTTCAGTCTACTAAAACTTTTGAAAGGCTGACATGAAGAGTATCTGAAGAAATTTGAAGCTTGGCAGTCAGTGCTGTATTTTTGCTAAAACTGTGGAAGTAGGGGATTGTAAAAGTCCATAAGTCCAGTGTTGGTTTGTTAGCAGCGGCTTCGACTCCTTCTGTGTGAGTTCTCTTGTCACCCCACACCGGTGACCTCCCCACGCCTCACCCTATCACCGCTGGCATAACAGCCGTCCCACAGCTGTGCGTTTTGACAACTGATTTACAATTAAAGATCAAATTTAGGTGGGAAAATATGAATCCACCAGGAACATGTAACCAAACGTGTGACTTCATCTGAGCCCGATATAAACCTGGACAAACAGCCCATTCTGTCACAATATCAGTATTGTGTATGTACCCACCTCTTCGGTGAAAGGGGATTGACTTTATTCTGCAGGTTCATAAATCTCCCCGCTCTACCTGGTCGAGCGCTGTTAGAATGCACGTGGGTTAGCTGGCTGCCTCTCTTGGCCGAGACTATAGATTTGGATTGACAGCTTTTCCATCCTGTCTGCCGCTGTTAATCATTGAAGGATTTCGGCTGCCGGCAGGCAGCTCTGCCAAGCGACCTTGAGCCCTGCTGGGGCCGAAGGACTCTAACTAAAAGCCTGTTCCCTTGTTACAGTACAGCAAGCAAGAGACAGTTTAGCCAGGTGGCCCAATTGCTCCATAAGAGAGATTATAGCAAAATGTGCCACATTGTCAGAAAGAGTTTAATATGAATATCCATGTGCAGTTAATAGAATTAATGCTCCTTATGCATAATTTGACTTCCTGTGGAAATACAGTGTCTGTCCTTGAGCTTGGGTCTCCGTTGGAGAGATTTATACAGCTAAAAAATAACAGAGACATCACAATAACGAGAAATAAACTAAGGAAAGAGAAGAATATGACAGCTGTTGTCAAAGATGATTCAATAGTTTGTCCACAAGCAAACATGCAATATTTGTTTCTAAGAAGTGAAGTTAGACTGAGGCGATGCAGCAGCGTGCCTGAGCCATAAAGACGCAAGCCTTTCTACAACGATCGTCTGCGCGGTCTGTCCTCCCTTCCTTCCATAACTCTCCATCTGTGTGAGGGAGCACTCTGTGGAGGGGAGAGCCCAGGATCCAGACTCCAGTCCCAGGTTTTGGCTCCAGCCGTGCTGTTGGAACCAGCAGCAGTAAATGCCTGTTTTGCCTGCCTCGCTCCCCTCTCCCTCCCTCTCCTTCTTTGCTGCGCGCTACTCTGCTCTGCTGCAGTGGATGGTCCTCACGTTGCGCTCGCAACTCGTCTTAGTGGAGGAGATCCGAGCATCTCGCTGTCGTTTTCACACCCTCGCCTTGCCTTTTTAGCCCTTCCTTTTGCCAGCCCCTTACCTTTTCTCAGAAGGTTTGGATAAATGTGAGGGAAAAGTCATAGGATAGATGAGAGAGCTCAGGAAGTCTTTAATCCCGCATCTCATGCACTATGACTGTCTGATCTTCTGCTGTCTCCAGATGACAGAGAAGCTTGTGGTCCTAGATGCCTCCTGCTTTTAGACTGTGTGCCAGGTAAGTTTTTTCTCTGGCTTCATGTTAATCCTGTGTTTGTTGCGGCAGGTTACAGAAAAGCACCGTTTCCCCATTTCTCCCTGAAGGAGGCTGATATGTTGTAATGAGGAGATATTTTGGCGGAAGTTGTGTACAAACACAAGTCCAACGCAGGCTGCATGTGACATATGTCATGCAATAATATGTGCACGAGTCTCCAGTTTTGTGCTTTTATGATAGACCACCTGAGCTTCTGTCATAGAGCTGTGCAAAAAAAATCCTGCAGCAACTTAAAATTGTTCCAACACTGGGGCAGCTCTGTTTACCTCCTTGTACTGTAAAATGGTTTGCACGCTCCACATGCAGCCTTAAATGATGTGGACTGACGGTAGCTCCACAAATGTGTGTTTGAGTCCCTCGCTGTGTTTTTTGGGGAGGGGAAGCAGTGAGGGGTACTGTATACACAGAGTGTGGTGCAGCGGGGATGATAACAATGAGACTGTGTGACAGCGCTGTGAGCAGAGGGCACTACCGTGGGTGTTTGCGCGTGTACATGTGGGTGTGGGGGCAGTTGTATGTGTCTAATGTAAAGTTTCAGCGGGCTGGGCTCTGTGTGGGCGGCTTTTGTGAATGAAGCGCTTTTAGTGTGAGTGCATGCGTGTGCGTGCATGCGCGTGTTTCCCTTTCAACGCGATGGTTTGTCGCTGCTCCGCCGACTGTGGTTGTGCCCTCACACGTAAGCGCACGCGCTGTCTTTTGGGAAACACTCGACCACGGCGCAGCGCCGTCTCGTCATCAGGTGTTGGGTGGCGTTCCGCTGTGGGTGGTGACTTGGTGACGAATTACAACCTGGGTTCCCAGGTTCTCACCTACTGGTGTAAATCAGCTGCTTGGTGGAGCGCAGAGCCACAGCAGCCAGTTAGAGGAGATGCTTTGGATGTTCACTGCTGCACTGCAGACAGACTCTCACACTGAATCTACTTGGAGACACGATGTTATTCAGCCACAGACAGCGTGGGCTCAGTAAACAGGCTCTTCATCTATCGCTTCACAATTTTAAAACAGATGGTTGTAATCCAAAGTGACATCAGGCAGGCTGTGTGGTGTTTTTGCAGATGCAGGTGGACCTCTCCTCTGGGAATTATCACCTAGTGTACAACTGTGCACATAATGCTACTATGCTACGTAATCAGGGCTCTTATCTTATTAATTAAATGACATAATCTAAACGTGTGAACTGTAAACACTGAAAGCTTCTTCTGGCTTGTCTGCCGTGCCCTCCCCCCGGGCACTGCTCACTTCTTTTATAGGATTGTCGTCATACATGCACTCTGTTGTATATTATTACTGTGTATAGTGCTGCAAGCTGTGTGTGCATGTATCAGGACTGCTGCTCCGTGTCACACTGTCTCCTGCTGTATGCATTCACCCTCAGCTCACCTGCTTGGTTTTCAGCCCAAATCTTTACATTTAAAACAGTAACAAAGCAACTATTGCAAAAGCAACCAAGTGACTCAATGGAGTGAACCGCTTTAAGTGTCAGTGACTTTCACTCCATGTTCCACCCACATAAATAATTGAGTTTCTTCATGGATCAATACAGGATCTATTTGAGCACACACATGCAGAGCTTGAAACTTTTTGAATTAAGGGCCGAGACTTCAAAGTCTTTCCTTACTAGTCTAACCACAATGAAGGAACGTGTCTTTTTTTTTTTTTTTTGCCATATTTTTATTTGATCGAAATAATTTTAACAGTATCCAAAGAAAAACGCTGTCATTTAAATTTAACTCCATATTCTGTAAAAATAAGAAGGTAAAAACATAAAATGGAACATTAACTTATTCTTAAACTCTTTAAATGAATGCAGGTTTTATGGTTCATATAACACATTCAAGGATGGAGCTTATAAAGCAACGCTGTGCGCCCTGTGCAGCTACCATTCCACGTGAAACCTCCAGGAAGACGATTAAGGCTTTGATCTTTATGTATGCCAACAGCATTTATCCTGTTGGAGGACACGATCTGCTCTTACCTCTCATTTACTTAATGTGCTTTAATGTGCCTCCATGATTGGCACGTGTGTTTAAACGGTATTAAACAGGCACTTCCTCTCATCACGGGCCGCACTCACCTTCACAAACTCTTTTGCACAAAGCGTGAGCAATGAAACACAAGCTGTCATTGTCTTTGAGCATGTGGAGCAGTTTGCGCTGATCTCTTGCGTTAGTATCAGAAGTGGATCGGCCACCTGCACTTGATTTATGTTAATATCAACAACTATGCAGATTGTTATTTTATTATCTTTATCAGTCCTTTATTTATCCAGGTAAAAAATCTCACTGAGATTAAAACTCTTATGTCCAAGAGAGACCTGGCATCATAGCAACAAAGCCAAAATGCATAGACTATATGTGTGCCTTATGCTCGGCTAAGCTGCTGCATGATTTGTTATCATCAAGCACCAAACTTGAGAAATCGAGTTCTTGGTATGTTAACCGGGCTTACAATAACACAGCGTATAGTAGATCGTCCTGTCAGATCACTGCTCTGTGTGGCTTGTCCCTTTCAGCAACCTTAGAGGGACTTAGGATGAAGCAGACAGATCCAGCTGTTGGCCCCACGAAAACAATGTTATTGCACAAAATGTTATTTTCTTCCAATATAATAATGCTCCTTCCTGAGGATGACTGGCATGGCCTGTGTTCTTGCTATGTGTGTTTGGGTTGAGGTCTTTTCATCTTAGCTAGGTTGGCCGTTCTGCAGCGTCTCAAAGCGCCTGCATCCGTTAAGCAAATGTTTTTCAGAAGAAGCCAATAAAGAATGAAAAATGGACAAGTGTGCATGATTTTAAACGCAAAATGAAAAGTGCAGTAAAGATTGCACAGATAGGAGAAGCCTTCTGAGTGCTCTTAGCGGTTCACATCAGATAGTCCCGACAGCAGTCGTGAACAATCAAACGTCGAAAACAGTCGGCGGCTGTGACCAAATCAGAGGGAACGCGTGACAGCATCGAAGGATTCCTGCAGCCTATCGTCTCTCTGTCTGAACATGTGGCTGTAGCAGTAGTGAACATCACCATCAGCACATTGTAATGCTAATCATTTCCTTCTACTGTACTGCATATTAGGAAACTCCATAATGACTGTGGCAAGGAGCATTTAATTTAATTGTGCGAAGGGCTGGCAGTCAGACATCTTCCAGGAAACGACGGAGCTTGAGATGGTTATTCACCTGCAAAGGTTTGCAGACAGATTTTTGAAAGCACCAATGCTACAGTAACAAATCAAGTTTGCAGTGCTCAGATTTCAAGGTTTCAGGGTTGATTTTCACAGCTTAAGGAAAAATATTGTCACAGTCCAATGGCGACCAGTTACTGGAACGACAGAGAAGGAGAGGAGCGCCTCCGCTCTGAGAAGTGGTTGCATACATAAGGAGTCACATCTTTAATGCGGTGCAGCCTTGGGAACTTTACTGCAAAGGAGTGTGTTCCTCTGAAGACTTAATTTGTTATGGATCATCATTTCGGCAGCTGACGTGGATGAAAGCTGTGGCTTTGCTTAGGACAGTCGATGAGGATAATGCTCCGGATGAACCTTTCTGACGCACAGATGGTGGCCTGGCACCTACGCTAAGTCACCAGTCAGTATGGGGCATCCCACTTGCTGTAGATGATGAGCCGCTGATATGAGACGTGTGCTTTTTGTTGGATGTGAATGTGTTTGCGTGAGGCGTGCTATCTAATGGGATAATGGCTTTGCTGGGATAATGGTTTTGACTCCAATCAGAGTCCAGCTGACTCCATCAGCGCTCTCGTTTTGGAACACTTACCCAAAAACACACATACATAAGAACACAGGCTGGATGCTATTGAGGTTCTGAGCAGCCGCCTCTTCAGAGGAGGCTTCTCTCCCAACAAAGAATCTTGAACTGAACCCAAAAACAAAAATAAGAGAAGAAGAAAGCCTTCTGTTCTTCTTCTGCTTTGGCATCGCTCTCCCCCTTCTCCTTCTCTGCGTCTGTCACTCACCAGCGCTCTCAGTCCACTATAGCTCTGCTTTTATCTCCGTCTCTCTCTCTCTGTCCCTGGGCAGTCAATAGGTTGCACTGCATCCTGAGTCAGTGCCAGAGCTCAGCCTCTGAGCCACAGGTAAAGCATTAAAGCCAAATGACTCATGCACTGAAACAGAACAAGCTCTTTGCTACTTGAAAGCACTGCTCGGGCTTGCTTCTTAAAAGTTTCACCTGAATAAGCTGCTCCAACTGCGATGCTTTTTCCCTTTAGCTGCACCGACAGTTAGCCGACACACCTTTGTGCCTCAAAGTCAAAGGATGAGGCAGCACAAAGGGCACCGCACGCCTCGGTGTGTGTTTGTTTGTGTGTGTTTGTACACAGAAACATGAATCACAGTTTTTGTTTTCTTTGGGTTTTTTTTTAGAATTATTAGGTGGAAAATAAAAAGGACAAACTGTTTATTGTTGTTACTATTAACACGACGTCTTGAGATGGATCGCCCTGATAACGCGTTCGCTTGTTGTTGTGCTGAACTCAATAAATGTGCCCTGTAAGTAAATCGACCTGACTGTACTGTACTCAGAGTTTAAATAGGCAATTTAGGCAGATCACAAGTGTAATACACAAAAGCTGATTATTACACACAACTCATTGCACTTAGCTTCCTAGCTTTCTAGATAATTAAAAAAGAACATGAATAACCAGTTTATGTAAAATTATTTTAAATCCACACTATCGCCACAGTCACGCCTTCATTTAGAAGCTCTGGTTTAGCTTCGATGTGAATCTTTGCTCTGTCATTCACATAATTCCATCAGACATTATGGGTGAGGTTGGGTTGTGTTTAGGCAGCCTGGGGCTAGTTGGTACTTGGGCAGAGTAACTGCCTGGTGAATATTAGTAAAGCACCTTAATTGCAGTTCAATATAGTATTTCATCATCACATTGTCATCAGTTGGGGAGACTTCATTGCCATGGCAACGGCAATAATCAGCATCAGCGTGAAGGGACCGCTGAGAAATTAGCAACTACGTGACGTTTTATTGACTCATCCATCCACCTGGGCTCCCTCTGGTTACACCGCACAGAACAGCGTGATTATTACTCAGGTGAATATTAAAGTATGTCATTTTTGGGACTTCGCCAGAATGATTAATGCTGTTCTTCATGTGAGAACAGTTTTGATATTGCAGCGAGCCACTTTTGCCTTATCCTCTTATCCCCTGCTGTCCTGGAGACGTGACATTCAGTGCAAAAACAGTCCGAAGCAAAAAGTTGACTTTGAAATTATAGAGGAGTGTCCTTAGGACAGGAGCGTGATTTATTGGGAAAATGCCCACAATATGATTCAAAATAGCAAAAAAACTGTTGGAAAAACTGTTGGAATAAATACAGCATAACAACCTGTATGTTAGAGTTGTACTGAATGCTACACAGTTAGTGTCACTGTATTACTGTATGCAGCACAGGCGCATTTTCTGCATTCTTAAAATCATGCACTCATAAGTGCGAATTGTCCGCCGCCTAAAGTGTGTCAAATACAGTAATGATGCAAAAGCACCATCCAGCTCGTTTCTTCGCTAAAGTTTAAATTGCGTGTTTGTTTGACACTGCAACGCAGGGCCTTGCTCCCTTAGTTGCCATGGAGACACCATTAGGCAGTGGTGCCGCAACGATTTTTGTATTTCTTTGCATAACCCCATGCCAAACCGTGCTGCTTCTCGGGGACTCGCCCGTGCCAACTGCGTTGCGTGGGTGGATGGATGGGTGCATGTGCATGTTTTTGTGACTGAGAGCGAGTGGGAGAGAAAAGAAGAAAGAGATCAAAACAAGGTGGGAGGGATTGAGAAAATGAACACAAAAAAAGGGGCGAAAGAGTGACAAGGAGAGAGATGACTGATGGAGACCGTGCACTGGAAACGCACCCACGCACGTGCACTGGCATAGACGTGCTGATCAGACGCACATTAGCCGTACACATACACCCCCCAGCAGCCATGACTGGAGCACACGCGTGCGAGTGAGCACGGGGACTGTGTGGGAGGAGGGATGCCGCAACAGTGCATCTTATTTTGCCTTCAGTTTGATCCCTGCAGCCCCCTCGCAGGGGCTTCTCGCTGCATTACTTCAAGCCAGTTCACATGGTATGATGCCAAATGCAAACTCGCTTCCAATTTAGTCACAGATGAAAAACTGATAATGACTCCAGTGGTTTTTAGATTCCTGAAAAGTGTAACGACTTGTTTTATGAGAGGAATAGCTTCATATTGATGTGTGGCACAGTGCAGCATAAAA
This sequence comes from Hemichromis elongatus, assembly GCA_015108515.1. Taxonomy (NCBI): domain Eukaryota; kingdom Metazoa; phylum Chordata; class Actinopteri; order Cichliformes; family Cichlidae; genus Hemichromis; species Hemichromis elongatus. Next base: position 15,951 of record VUQR01004485.1, read on the forward strand.
AGGGGCTCATTCAATTACTCGTGAGTAGGAAATGACTTATCGTCATAGGCTTAAACTAGTCCCTTAAGACTATTTCCCTTAATGAAAATAATTATTGGAAAGGACCAATGTTTTGTTCACAAACTGCAGCTGTTTCCTGACATTCATTACTGAAAAACAGATCAGCCTGATTTCTACTTCTGCTACAAGGCTTAGGTGAGAATGGCTGAAGAGAGGGTGTTAATATATGAACACATCCCATCTGATTATGTTTTATTAGTACAAATAAATCTGCCTTACCAGGTTTGTATGTTGTCCGAAGGGGACTTTCAGCCTAATGTTTTTAATATGTGCAGATTCAGTGAAATCTTCTGTGCTGCATTGTCTTGCATGCGTTGTTGCTTTTGGTCAGCAGAGGACACTGTTGGACACTGTTCATAGTTAATTTAAATGGAAACACTGTAAATGTGGCATGGTGGTGTGTTGCTTTGGAGCACGAAGGTCTTGGGTTCGACCTCGGGTGAGGTCCTTAAGTGTGGGGTTTGCATGCATAGCTGTGCTTGCATGGGTTTTCTCTGGATACTCCAGCTGCCTGTCACAATCCAAAGACATGCATGTTGGGTTAACTGGTCATTTTAAAATTGGCCGTGATAGGCTGTGAATGTGATTGGTTGGCCGACCTCTGCGTTGGCCCTGCAGTAGTCTTCTTTTTGCATTATTGTTTTTCACCTTTTCAGTTTGGACTCAGTGGCTCGGTGGTGTAGTGGTTAACACATTTGCCAGCGCACGAAAGCTCTGTCATAAAACCCCAGCCTCAGGCTACACAAGCACAGATAAATAGGAGGGTTGCGAGAAGAACAACATCCGGTGTACAATCTGTGCCAAATTATACATGTTCATCCATCTGCTGTGGTAACCCTTTGGGAAATAAGGGAGCAGCCAAGAGTTCATTTTAATGGTTTAATTTCCCTTTCCTTTTATTAGTTTTAGCATTAGTTCTGCTACTTTTATTATTGTTGTAACAAACGTGGGAGGTATTGATTAGCAGCAGATTTAAAGTCTGAAGAGAAAATGATAACGCGCATTAGTCACATTAGTTCTGCTGGTTGTGTAGAAATACAAATATACCCAAACATATAAACATTTGTATATTGTATTTTGATTTGTGACATTTTGTGTCATGAGATCAACTACATTCTACATTCTCGTGTGTGACTCCACCATGTGATTTGTTGTAGAGATGGAGATTTAGATTACACACAGGACTGGCTTTCATTTGAGATCAGAGCTGTGGCTCTTGGTTAAATGCATATAAAAAAATAGATGAGCTTGTTTTCTCTTCACAGGTTTCTCTCTGTAGTCTATAAGTGCAGGACGACAGGGTCCGTTGATGGCATGGTACTTGTTCTGGAAGACTGCAGGAGCAAAAACTGGAAATGCTTAGGCTTTCTGCCAAACACTTTAGAAATACCTGTTATTGCGTTTGTGTTTGACCGACGCGCTTCCAGTACATCAGCACGTGGCTCCTTTTAAAAAGAAACCAAGTAATGAGAGAGGTTGGAGTCCCTGGTGTAATTCACATAGACACACCTTAAACCAGATAACCTGTAAGCTGGCGAAGGTGTGCTGTTGTTCTAATCGAGACGATCTTCATTTGATCTGTGGAATACTTGTTTCTTGATTTTAAAAAAGCCCTCAGAAGGACATAATGTTAAGTACAACAATTCTAGTAAACTATAATATTATTATTTAGAGTCTTCCTCTCCTATCAGCCTTTCTGAACTACAATATTTTCAACAACATTCTCAAGGGATTGTAATTAAACTGCTACTTAAAAAGACTTAAACAGGCTTGACCGAGCTGTCTTAGTTTATTATAGGCCGATCTCCAACCTTCCTTTCATATCAAAAATCCTTGAAAGAGTAGTTGTCAAACAGCTAACAGATCATCTGCAGAGGAATAGCTTATTTGAAGAGTTTCAGTCAGGTTTCAGAGCTCATCACAGCACAGAAACAGCTTTAGTGAAGGTTACCAATGATCTTCTTATGGCCTCTGACAGTGGACTCATCTCTGTGCTTGTCCTGCTAGACCTCAGTGCAGAGCTGGATACTGCTGATCATAATATTTTAATTTATATATTTGAATACACTGATGCTATTAAAGAAAATGTGGTGTAATAGTTTGAATTGTGTCTATATCATAGATTCCAATTTCGGCATGTTAATTGTGAATGATCTTTGGACATTGAAGTTGGCGATGGAGTTCCACAGGGCTCTGTGCTGGGCCCAGTACTTTTAGTACTATAGTATTATTATAAAGCACTGCATGCATTTTTATTTCTATGCAGATGATACACTGCTTTATGTATCCAGTGGAGCCAGATGACTCTAATCAATTAAAGCGTAAGCATGTCTTAAAGACACAAAGACTTGGATTACATCTAATTTTCTGCTTCTAAATTGAGAATATACTACACTGCCCTAAACATCTCACGAAACATGCCATCTAACCAAATACCTCCTCTGGATGGTGTTACCTTGGGTTCCAGGAACACTGTGAGGAATCTTTGCTCTTTTCTCATGTTTTTGTGTCAGTTTCCCTTTGTTTAGTTAGTTCTTTTATCTGGATTTCATTGTTTAGTTATTGTTTATCACTTCCTGTTGGAAGATTTCCTTGGAAGCAGAAAAGACACAGACGTGTAGTTAACGTGCACACACACGGGCAGCCCTCACAAGGACTCGCATCGTATGACTGCCCGGTTCTTTATTTATAGTG